>CAJNOI010000579.1:17371-37093 GCA_905250115.1 Adineta steineri
GTCTTCTGATGCATCATCATCTTCCTTATCATCGCATTCCAAATTCATACGCTTTCACGCTTGAGAAAATCAAGCACCTCTCATATTGATCGAACAACACAAGTATCAAGTAATAAAAAATGAAGCTAAAACTAAGGCTTTATAGTGGCGAGCATACAGCTATTCTGCATATTTAAATGACAATAATGAACTAAAAAGAATTCCCGGATTTATTAGTTGTTTCAGGTGTATGAATACATATCTTTACAATAGAATAAGTGGCTCTAAACGCTTTAAACAACACGCTAATAAATATTTTCCATTGGAGCCAGCTACAACATCATCATCTATTACCTTTAGTTCATCAAAACAAACAACATTGAATAATATGGGTTTTACTAAAGGTGTCAAAACTACTGAAGGTGATGTTGCAAAAATCAAAGATTTATCTGTAAAATGAAGGGTGTAGTGATATTAGACTTTTTAGTATTTTACATGATTCTGATTTTAGAAATTTGGCTCAAGAATTTATTCGTTTAAGTAAAGAAATTAAAGTATGCATGTTATAGTTTTCTTTTTTTATGTATATTTCAGGTGCCGTTTATGGAACATTTAATATTAATGATGCATCACGTCGTAAAAAAACCATTTCACAACGCATAATGATCTTTGCTGATAATTTGCGTAGTCAAATTAAAGAAACGTTATCAATTCCCTTAAAGGAACGTTCAATAACAATATGTTCAGGCTATTGAATGGATTCATATAAAAAGATTTCTTGTTTAAGTGTTATTGTAATATTAGTCGATTTTGAACATGGTTTCAAATCAATTGATCTTTGTTGTAAACCATTTAAATATGAAAGAAAACGACTGAAAATACTTTAAATGTAAGTCTACTCATTCTAAAGACCTTGTCAAGTGTCTATAAAGCATAAAGACAATACTACTATGTTTGTTTCATGCAAAATTTATCGAAATGCGGTGATAAAGATACATCTTTATAAAAAGTTTTTAAGAATGAGAGTTTACACAGTTCATCCAAGACTTATGAAATTTATTTAATTCTTAAAGTTCGAAAGTTTTTTTAGGCACTTCAGAAGTATTTGAAATTCTATGGAATCAATTCATTACCTGATGTTAACATTGTCTGTGAGCGTGGTAGCAACCTCGTTTGTGTTTTTAAACGTTTTCAACCGATTTTCTGTTATGGACATAGACTTAATAATGTTGTAAAGATAGGTTTTTTCCAGACTGAGAAAAGGAAAATTAAAGTTACTGCTGGTTGCGCTACAGATAAACCAAATACAGAAGAAACAACTATAGCTGCTAGTATTAAAAACGAAAATCATGAATCTTCTCATGATGATGAATGTGATCATGCTATTGCTTTACCAATTATTAAACAAAAGAAATTTCATTCGAGAAAGACTTCTATAACAACAAATGAGTTATCAGTCTCGTTGGTAAAAATGACCACGGATCAAATTCCATTATGTGCTAAGCAAGTTCTTGAAGTTTTGAAGAAATGCAAAAAGATTGCGAGATATGTGAAGAAAGTAAGTTTCCTTTACTCAGTATTCATTATTAGTATCAACTCGTATTTATTATCTTATTTCAACTTGTCTTTTAGGCAGGTACAATAATGATATAAAAGAAGATGGTGGTGGTACATTACATCAATCATGCGTAGTCAAGTGGCTGTCTATGTCGAATCTGTTAGAGAGTTTGTTAAAATCTTTGAAACAAACAAAACGTTTGTTATTAGCTCGAAAGAAACAATCATTAATAAATGATTCGAATGAAACAACAATCAAGCAACTGATACTATTTTTAAAACTATACAAGCACATTATGACTTTAATTCAAACAGGGAAAAGGTCCATCTTTGCATATGGTTTTGCTATGTACTTTAACATTGAAAGATACTTTAGGTTCATATGAATCATTAATTAAATACAAAAGAAACTATTGTAATCCAAATGGAAAAAATATATTCATAATGAATTTAAAGAAGACGAATAATATGAAGATTATGAATTGCCAGACTAGTATAAAAATAGGCTTTGTATCAGATAATTCGTTAGATGAGTTATGTTATTCACGAAGTATTTCGAAATTAGGAGATTTTTATGTTTCAATCAAATATTTTTCATTCTGTTTAGTTTTGTTTTAGGTATTCAATGGTTTCGTGAAAGTTTATTAAAATTAATTGATGAGTTATGTGTCCTTGATGTTCGTCATTATTGTGCAATAATGTTGCGCCCAAAATATTGGTTATTAAAAAACTGTTCACAAGAAGAACTCTCTTAGTGTTATAAATATATTCGTGAACAATTAAAAATAATACGTAATGCACAATCAACTTCCGAAATACTTCAACAAACAGCTGATCTACATCCAAAAAAGTTCAAAACAGCTGATTCAATATGTACACGTTTTGAAGATGATTATTCACATGGTTTCAGAGAGAACAATGCTGAGTGCTTTGAATATAAAAGTGATACGTATGAATTTAGCAGGAAACAATCTGATGAGTTGGATAGATATTTAGTCATGCAAATCGACAAGTTATCAGTTACAGATAATCCATTAGATTTTTGGAAATCTTATACAAATCAATATCCATTATTATCAAAATTAGCAAAATATATTTATTCAATACTTACAACATCTACCAGTGTGGAACGTCAATTTTCAAGCGCAGATTTAATTATAAATCAACGAAGAACAAATATTAATCCTAAACAAGTAAACAATATTTTTTTAATACAGTCATTACAGAAACAGTAATGAACAGATAGATCACCTTTTGCATTTTTATTTTATTATTGTTATTTACTCATTTTCATGATATTACTCGTTATGACTTTTCTTGTATACTAGTTTTGCTTTTTTCTAATAATTCTATTGTTTTTTATGCTCCCGTATACAATAGTTTTTTCTATGAATGTGATTTGATTGGAGCATTCTTTTGAAAACTATGTTAAATATAGCACGGTTATTAAATATGAAAACGATTATATAATGTTTAGTCTACCATCAATCTTTTTAATGATCAGGCTTAGTTATTGGTCCTGCAGGGCATGGCTAAAAACCATACCCTGTAACGATCTCCGTTGAAGACCTATAAAATCCTATTGACCAGCAGTGTTGTCCAGTAGATTTTCTTTACGACTCGTAGATTTAGCGCTATTTTTTCAGCATAGATACTGGTCATTGAGACCTACAAAATGATACTAAAACACGTAGGTAAATATACTGCGCTCAAGCCTTTTCAGTGATCACTCTCTTGGAAACCCGGGAAATTCTTTAGATAAACACAATCTTATCTGATAAATTTTTCTTATGGATCGTACAATCGACGTAATTTTTTCAGCATAGATTGGTCTCAGTAATACCTACGAAATGCGCGTAACATTAGTGGGGAAAAGCGAGGAGAATGTGGCTTTTGGAAAAATTCAAATCGACTACATTTTTACAAAAGTTTTAGTATGATTTTGAAGTTTTATGAAAGCTGTATCTATTATGAAAAAAAACAGCACCGGTTGTACGAGCCATAGAGAAAATCTACTCGGTGAGGCTACCAAAGCCAACAGGATTTTGTGTATTTGTAAGAGACTGATCCCTGAAAAGGCTCGAGCACAGTATATTTACCTACATGTTTTAGTACCATCTTGTAGCTCTCAATGAGGTCTATCTATGCTAAAAAAATGGCATTGGATCTACAAGCAATAGTGAATTTCATACTGACACAACTTCACAATCCATGCTTTTTCCCTATGTTTTTGATAGTACGCTCTTCAGGAAATCCCGAGTGCAACAGTTTTACCCACATATTTTGGCAACATTTTGAAGCTCTCAATGACTTGTATCTACCCTGAAAAAATGACGCTGATCCTACGAGCCATAGTAAGGATCATATGTGTGACACTTCACTATTGACTAGGAAATTTGCTATGTATGGGACTATAGTGGTACGTTCATGTTCATGGGTTATCCTTCGAAATACTTCGGAAGGTGAATAATATGAGTCAGAGATAACGAAATAATTTAAGAGAAAACCTATGACGTAGTATATGAATAGTTTCTGTGAAGATTTTCATTTAGGGCCGTTTCGTGGACAAATCGTCTCCCATCCTTTCAAAATATAATTATATTGAATACGAAAAATACGATTTTTTATTTTTATTTTTATTTTTATTTTATATTCTATGAATAGATTAAATAAAAAAAGACGAAATTTCACTATGTATTATACGAGTAAAGATGATATAGTATATATATATATTTATATAAATATAAGTTATAATTTATTTTGATTATTAAACAAGATGTTGATGTTTTTGTTTTATATCAAATATGATTTTTTCTATGTTTTTTTATATTATAAATCATGATAGTAAGAACCAAAATATAAGAAATAAAAATATAATAATAAAAATGCAATAATGTAAAATTTATAAAGAAATGAAAAATAATAGTGATGATTATCTTATGGTGTATATGTTTTTATTCTTTTATATAATAAATATACATATGTATATGTATTTGTTGTTTGTCTTGAAATGATTTTTGAATTTTACATGTCTTATATAAGAATTTGATAAAGTTAAATGTAAAGGAAATAGATGTTTATATTAAGTTACATTTATTTTAACTGAAACACCGATATAACCTCTTTGAATGTATAGTTTTGTTTTTCTTGAAAATAAGAATTCTATATACGTATTATAGTAATTCTCGTTTGTTTTTCATATGTATTTTGCTTAGAATTTCTTCATATTATTCAAGTTCAAATAAAGGATAATAGTACAAAGAAGTAGAGGTAGAAGAAGCAGAAAAATACTACATAACTTTAAATAAAAAAAAATTTCATTTTATTTCTCTTGTTTCTTCTATTTATATATACATATTGATATTTATAATAGAATAGATTGTCATTTGAAAATTAGTTTTGCCTTTGCATTCTAATATAAACAAAATCAAATCAAATTTAACACGCAAATATCGTCTATGGAACTAAAATCTATCGAATTAACATGTGTTTTATTATTGCTACGGTTGATGATGATAAATAATAGATAAATGTGTTTATAAAGAAGAAAAAAAACATGTCTAGATATGATTTGTCAATCAAGATATAGATATATATATATAGATGCAACATATATGATGATCAAGTAAAAGAAAATAATATTATAATATATAGAAAATGAAGTAAGAAGAAGAAGAAGAAGATGATGATGACGACTGCAATGACAATAATAAAATTATAATATCAATATACATTTTACTTAATTCTGTGCAATACAATAATGAAGATAGTACCCAAAATAAGAAGGATATATCAAATCAACGAACTTAGTCGTTTGTTTTCAAAAATAAAAAAACAAAGTTCTATTACATAGAACTAGAAGAAAAGAATAAGAAATAAAATCATGATGATAAATGCAAATGTCGTATAGGTCTGAAGCCTATCGAATCAGCATAGCACCGAGCAGAAACTCAGTGGATCGCAATGTGGCTGTTGCTCTCACGTGTACGTTACTTTATTACTGAAGAAAGTCGTTTACAATCGACTCTAACCATTAGTGTTGTTAATGAAAGATTTGTAATGACTTTTTCAAATTATGGCTAGATACAACACTATTACTAGACTATCTCTATAGCACTTTTATATGAATGTGTCTGAGTTATCCAACCAGACGGTTAGAGAAAGAGTAAAAGTTAAAGCAATCATATACTTGTTTACAAATCTTGTTGCTGACAAAGAATATCTATCGAAAATTTGTTTGATGAATTTTGTGGATTATTTCTTTTTCAAAGCTCAATTGTGTCATGAATTCTTATATTGAATGCTAAATTTGTAGAATGGTTCTTTTATTAGAAATTGAATTTGCTGATGAAGTTTTTTCTTTGCGCACCAAACTGGTTGAGAATTCTTTTTTTCATACATGAACCGGATGAGAATATGTTTTATCTAGAACTTATCGAGTCAACTAATTAAGTTTTTCGAGGAAAATCTGGCAGATGGCTTATTATATTTAGAAACGTGATTTTTATAAAAGAAAAAGATATTTCTTTTGTTATGAGTTCAATCAATGGAAATAATTATGAATTAATTATTTAGAGATCCTAAAATTGATAAAATTTAGAATTAAGTATTATTTCTAGATGATAGTTGAACTTAATCAAGTGGATTTAAAACTAAAAGAAAAGTTCTTTTTTCGATATGAACGTCAGTAATATAAGATGATTATGATTGAATCGTTATAAGAAGCAATCGAATTCAATTTATAATTTTCGTTTCTTTTTTTTTAAATGTCTTCTTGATAACAGATCCATTCATTTTATTTATAGTTTTAGATTAAGTATCTCCTAAAATTAAATTTTTTCTGTCTTGGAATTTCTTAAATGATTCTATCTATGTTCGATAAATGTAAAGCTGAAAATTTTTTTCTGCGATAAACCCTTTATCGCACTATCATCTTAGATAACTCTTCTTTATTTTTAAAACTTGATTTTTTTTGTCTCTTTCAAATTGTCTCTTTCAAAATTTTAGTTTATAAATATAAACAAATATTTGATATTTGCTAGAAAAGCTCCAATTTAGAACATAATTTTTACATATAAACATTTTATTACTATTTTTTCAAATGTATTCTTATGTAATTAGATGAATATGATATTTAATTGTATTTTATGATAAACGAAGTTAGAGATTCTCTTGAACTTTTTCTATTCTCTGTTTAGATATAGGAATATAATACAAAATATTGTCTAGATTATAGTACAATATAAAATACAAATATTATGATATGTAATAGAGTCCTATAATATGATCAGTTATTATATGTACATAGAAAGAATTGTTGTTACTTTTCTATAAATACTATTTATAATGTTTGTATGATAGTTAGAATAAGTGATATATTGTGGACGATTCTAATAGAAAAAATAAAGATGAGAGAATTTTTTGATAGAATTGACATATAAATAAAAGTTTTTTACTCTAAAAGAAAACATTCTGTTTGAAATTAGAAAATAAGATAAGATTTTCTTTATTTCATAAATAATAATGTTATTTATATGTTTACTTTAAATAAATTGTCACAAAACGATAATTATATGATGTGATTTTATAATTTTAACATAATTATTCTTAATAAAATGAATAATATTTAAGTTGAACATAATGTTTCTGCATAGATCAAAGAAATTTTTTTGAGAATGAATTTAGTCAAACGAGCATAATTGACATGTTAATAGATATTAATTTTACTTTCAATCATTGATTTATAAACTTTCATAATTTAACTGTTGTTTATCGTATATAGACTTAATCAAAGATCTTTTCTTTTCATGATTGAATTTGAGAATTAAAAATGAAAATATAAATAATTACAAACAAATATTACCATGCAACAATTAGAATTTTTATAGAAAACGAGTTTTTTTTTTAATTTTAACTTTTTCAAAAAAAAAAACAAACTGACAATATTTTCAAGAGAATTTATTCATAACAAGAATATTAAGATCCGTTTAAATATATGTGAAACTAAACGAGCACTAGTTTTTTTTATTTATTATTGTTATTGATGTTAGAGTTAGCCATTTGAAAGACTATAATATTAATAATATAAATATAAAATATATACATCATATATTTATTTTTGCTACAATGATTCTTGATGACATTTCTCATTAATAATCTCTTATTTCAAAACAAGTCAATGAGCCATGTTCACAATTCGCTTATAAGCCACCCGACAGCAAAATTGTACCCTAAGAGAGAGAGACAGAGAGAGATAATATATTACTATGCGCGGCTTATCTCTTTTCATCTTTCTCTTCGATTGCAGTGAAGAAGCTGCTCATGGTTGACACATAATATCGTCATACTCTTTTTATCTTCTATTATCTTTGATCTATTCTCATCTTTTTCAATCAACGAAAATAATCAAACTTGTTGCAGAAAATATGAAAATGATGGCACAATGAACTCAATGAAAAAAAAATATGAAAATGATCATACTTATTTTTTAAATCATATAAAAAGTAAATTAATGAATAGTTTCTTTACACAAGATGATCACGATTCATATCTACTTTTTACTGTATATGATGTTTACTTATTAGAGGAGTTTTTGAGCTATGTTTGGAACAAATAAGAATGTGATTGACGTTACAGTATGTTTGAATTTGTTAATACTGATAAATCTACTTCCAGTCGTAGTTGACCAGAGACTTTTTCACAAGGATAACTGTAACCTATCAGTAGGAATGAAATGATAAATCGTGATTATTTCATATTTTCTGCAACAAGTTTGATTATTTTCGTTGATTGAAAAAGATGAGAATAGATCAAAGATAATAGAAGATAAAAAGAGTATGACGATATTATGTGTCAACCATGAGCAGCTTCTTCACTGCAATCGAAGAGAAAGATGAAAAGAGATAAGCCGCGCATAGTAATATATTATCTCTCTCTGTCTCTCTCTCTTAGGGTACAATTTTGCTGTCGGGTGGCTTATAAGCGAATTGTGAACATGGCTCATTAATTAATATGTTATTTTTTAATTTTTTTTCGATGTTGTGTGTGCCGATAGGCACGATTTCTATACAATTCTTAATTCTTCAAAGATATTATCCTTGTGCGATATAAAAATCATCATTGAAGGAGTATCGCGTTCATTTTATATTGTAATATCTTTCTTATCTCCTTGTGTTATAACCTCGATCGTTATATGTGCATATAATATTCTCTTCTGTTCTCTTCTGTTCTCTTCTCTTCTCAAGCGTAGCGAGCAACGTATTATATCTCATATATATGTATGTATAAAAGAAAGAATAGGTAGAATTGGAAGAATGAAGTAGTGTATGTAACATCGTTTATATACCGAAGATAGCGGTAACACTACTCTTCCAATTTCTCTTTGTGATCACAAATAAAATAAAGACTGCAGCACAAGTAATGAATTATTATATCCATATTATTATCAACTATTAAATTCGTTACATTGTGTTTATTTGCAAGAAATAGAAATAGTTTTATTTTTATTATTAACAATAAAATAAATATTAAATAAGATTAATCATAGATATATTTTAATAGATATACATGTTTTTTTCATTTTATATAAGATATAATGATTATTAATTCATAAAATTTCTATAATCTTTGAATAGAATCTTTGTGAAGATGTAAGTAAATTCTGTGGTATATCGTTTTATGAATTTTTTAAAAAGTGTATTTGTTATTACATATGAGAACAATTGATATTTTCTTGAAAATTAAATCTTTTTTAATTATTTGTAACAGTATTACTATGTTTAGTGATTCTAGAAAAATTCAAAAAATCTTGATTTATTGTAAAATATATACATAAGAATTAGTAAATATTTTAGTTTTTATTAGTATTTAGAAAGAAGTAGAAAACAAAAAAGAAATGTATTGATCAAAATAGTATGAGGAGAAAAAAGAACAAGAAAAGTCAGATAAAAGTGACGATAGAGAGAAGAAGTGATAATAATATTGATAAAACAACATTGTATTTGTTATATAGATATTATGTTTTATTTGATAATTTATAATAATCTTTATTTATTAAATAGATTTTAAGAAATAAAAATATTTAATTTTTAATAAAAAAAAAGAAAAGGAAATGAAATACTTGTTTAAAAGTATAAATGTTTATTAGAAAAAGAAAAAAATAATATATATATTATGAATATCTAATCATTAGTTAGAATAAATCAATGTATTGAAATAAAAAATAGATTTTATTTGAAAACTAAATTAGAATAAATGATTTAATAAACAAAACAAAAAAGAAATTTGATTGAATTTCTATAGAGAATAATGAACAAAATTGCAAGATTTATATAAATCATTTCAATCATCAAATATATATTTTATCATATTTTTAGAAATTATTGAAATGAATTTATTAAAGTAATGATAAATACATAAAATTTATTATTATTATGAAAAAATAATTTGAATAATGCGAATATTATTTATATATTTACATTTTAAAAAATAAATTCAATAATAGAAAATTGTAAGCAAACTAAATTTAATTATCTAAATATTAAAATTCTCGATTCATAAGAGATAAAAATCACTTGAATAATCAATAATATCAAATAAATATTCGAAAGAGTATTTGTTTGAAATAATAAGAATATATGAAAAATAAAGATTAGAAAAATCTCTATGTTAATTCAAATAATATTGAGAATAATTTTATTTTATATTGATTATCATCAGAATGAATTATTCATTTATTAATGAGCTGATATTTTTATTTTTTAATGAAATAAATAAATTATTAATAAAAACAATTCGACAATATTATGAATATTAGATAGTAGTTTGATTTTATAATACAAATATATTGAGATTATTTTGAAATAAAAAAAAAGATTTCTTTAATATTAATGGGAAACATATTGAAATAAAAATAGAACTTTTTATTGTTATGAAATGATATTAATAAGTGAACAATCCAATGAGATAGAGAACAAAAAAATAAAAAAATATTATTTATCTGATAAATAGACTAAAAAACAGTTGGTGATATATTATGAAATATGTGATTTAATCAATTCTTTACAAAATTTTAATAAATATGAACCAAATAATTGATGATATTTCTTTTAATTATTTAGTTTTTGGAATAAAAATATGAAATATTATTATAAAAATGAAATTATTAAATCATTTTTGAATTTTCTAATTTATTTAATAATATTGATTATGATTATTTTCAGTTAAATATAAAGATTATAGAAAATAATATTTTACATTGAATAGCCTTGAATTTATTTTATAACTAAATTAATGATAATGATGAATATGCCTTGGATTGTTATCAGAAATCAAAAATGTCAAAGTATTCTAAATAATTATTAGTATGATTGATTAGATAATATTTTGTATCAAGAATTTCTTTGAAGAAGAAAATTTGTTGTTTGAAATTGTGAGTGAATATTTTGTGACCACGTCACATCGACGTAGGATATCCTAGCTCCCGATTCGACTATTTCCTTTCCCGATTCGCTTAAGAGCCGAAGCCAACTCTGGTCTCTCTGAAGCCAAGTAGAACTCGACGAGCTCTATCTTTTTCACTAATCTACTTCCCCGCTCAGACCCTCCCTTGCCACCCAAAAATGCAAAAAACTTATGAAAAGCCCCCAAAACTTGACTGTTTCTTGTTCCGATTCACTTGTATACTGGTTCCAACTCTACTCTACCGGATTCCAGATCTTAATTTGAATAATAATTTTTATCTCTTCCTTGTTCAATAAATAATTATCGTTTATTAAAGAAAAATAAAAATTTAATATATATTTGGATAATTTAATAATGAAATATAAATAAATAAAATAAATGAAATATTATAACACAAATATTAACTAACGTTTCGAACTTTAATAACGTTCTTCACCAGCGTAATCAAGGTGTAACCTGAATTAATAAGTTTGTTCTTTTGACTTATATTAGAATAATTACAATTAATTAAAGTTAAAAATTCAATTAACTCAAAAACTAAATGTAGAATACTACAAATTTTTTGTTTGGAAGTAAAATAATTTGGATAAAAGTTAAACTAACTTCAAAGAAAAATTAAATTAAATTGAAAATATAATAAAACTTAAATTAATTAATACTTAAATAGATTATTTGTATTGAGTGTGTATCAATTGGGTTTTAGGGAAAATGAAAGTGAATTTAAGCATTTTAAAAATTTAATAAAAATTAATTAAAACATAGCATAAAAATTAAAATTAGAATAAAACTACTTGATTCTGACGTTTCAATAAACGAAACTCATCTTCGTCGAACATGTTATGATATGATTTATAATTTTCTTTTTCTTTTATTTGGCATGTATCATATGATAGCCTGACGAAGGAATCACAATAACAGGCTCTCCTATCAATAGAACTGTCTTGCCGGCTTGGCATCATATGATACATGCCAAACAAAAGAAACAGAAAACTATAAATCATATCATAACATGTTCGACGAAGATGAGTTTCGTTTATTGAAACGTCAGAATCAAGTAGTTTTATTCTAATTTTAATTTTTATGCTATGTTTTAATTAATTTTTATTAAATTTTTAAAATGCTTAAATTCACTTTCATTTTCCCTAAAACCCAATTGATACACACTCAATACAAATAATCTATTTAAGTATTAATTAATTTAAGTTTTATTATATTTTCAATTTAATTTAATTTTTCTTTGAAGTTAGTTTAACTTTTATCCAAATTATTTTACTTCCAAACAAAAAATTTGTAGTATTCTACATTTAGTTTTTGAGTTAATTGAATTTTTAACTTTAATTAATTGTAATTATTCTAATATAAGTCAAAAGAACAAACTTATTAATTCAGGTTACACCTTGATTACGCTGGTGAAGAACGTTATTAAAGTTCGAAACGTTAGTTAATATTTGTGTTATAATATTTCATTTATTTTATTTATTTATATTTCATTATTAAATTATCCAAATATATATTAAATTTTTATTTTTCTTTAATAAACGATAATTATTTATTGAACAAGGAAGAGATAAAAATTATTATTCAAATTAAGATCTGGAATCCGGTAGAGTAGAGTTGGAACCAGTATACAAGTGAATCGGAACAAGAAACAGTCAAGTTTTGGGGGCTTTTCATAAGTTTTTTGCATTTTTGGGTGGCAAGGGAGGGTCTGAGCGGGGAAGTAGATTAGTGAAAAAGATAGAGCTCGTCGAGTTCTACTTGGCTTCAGAGAGACCAGAGTTGGCTTCGGCTCTTAAGTGAATCGAGAAAGCAATTACTAAGACTTTTTGTTTTTTTGGTCGTTTTTTGGCAGTTTTTTGGGGTTTTTGCATTTTTTGGGGGTGAGGGAGGGTCTGACGGTAAAAGTGATTAGTGCAATCGATAGAGCTCGTCGAGTTCTACTTGGCTTCAGAGAAAATAGAGTTGGCTTCGGCTCTTAAGCGAATCGGGAAAGGAAATAGTCGAATCGGGAGCTAGGATATCCTACGTGTCACATCGATAATTTCAATATAAATTTATTTTTGATATAAAATTTTCTAAATTATGATTTAAAATAATAAACTAAAAAATGATTATTTCATATTCGATATACATAAAAATCATAGAAAAAAAAGAAAAAGATGATTCAGTTAAGTTTTCATTTTAATAATCAACAATCTTTCTTTGACGAAGTATTTACATCTATTAATTTGTTATAAATCTTCTCATTTTAATTGAAACTCACATGTATATATTATTATATGAATATGAATATTCTCTTATTCAAAATTCTAAATCATATCTTTTTTCATACACACATGATTTCAGTTGCAAAAGCTATTAAAAAAGTTGTCTATCATTCAATCGACAACGACTGATATTCATAATTATGATCTATTAAATAACGAATAATACTTCTGTATGATTATTCTACTTATATATTCCTTCGCTATACATTTATTATATATAATAGTATTAGAAGTATTTGTTATGCTCTAATTATTTGTAATAGAATACTAAAAAGCATTCTTTACTATCAATATGTTACAATATCTTGAGGGTGTGAATGTAGATGATCCTATGTGAATTCACGTCCGCATAACCACACCTACACTCTTGAAAACTTATTATTCATTGATGTCAGCCACTGTATATTGAGAGAGTGCACGAAGTAGGTTAAAAGTCAGATATTTTATACCTTCTAGTGCGTGAGATCTAGCTTCTCACTAAAATGTCAGAGAAGCGTTGAGTTTGCTTTTTTCGATCGAAAAGAAATAAGCCTATCAACTGCCATCCTTAGAAATAAAAGTGTAATGAAAATTTTAGAAATCCTGGTTTTGTAAAAAATCTATCGAACCAAATTCAATAATAATGTTTTTTGTACGTTTCAATAGACCCAATACTTCTCTTTAAGATGGTGAAATCCACAGCTTTCTATCTTATTCCTATCAAAACCTATTTAGAAAATCGTAAGGTTTCCATTATTTGAAACGGATAGTATCTGTTTTAGAATGTATAATTTTGTTTGTCGATCGAATTCAATGTATAAATTTCACCATGAATATATAGTTTTTAGAGTAGTACGGGTAACTTCATACTGTTAATCGCTATCATCAGTAAATATCTATGTGTAAGACTGTTCTAATGACATTTCTTTTGATAGAGTCATAAATTACATAGTAACTATGATGGAATAATAGATGATTTTTTTCTTTGTTTCAAGTCTAAACTTTCAGTATGCTATTTTTCAGTTAAATCTCATACAGTTGAAATAGAATGAGACATGTAATGAATAAGTTAGAAAGTAAATAAATATAAACCTATTAAGCTATAGAAAGATTTAAACACAAAATTTATCAGTTTAATTTAGATACACAAGTAGATATGGATAATGTATAATAAATTTATGTTAAGTGTGATGTTTAAGATATGCAACTAAATCGGTTAAGGAAAAGTGAACATGCAAAAGATTTGATAAAAGATTTCTTCCTTCAGAACAAACAGCAAAACATAAAACTTAGATAATTATTGCCCATCTTCGATTTGTTTATAAGCATAATCAAATATCAATATCTGATCATTGAAGTATGTTCTATGAAAAATAAATAGAATTTAGAATTAGGATGTGTATCAGAATAGCTGAAAAAGACATGATTTTGATTTTATGTTAGAATACAATATGGTTTCTTCTAGAAGAAAATAATTCTTAAGAAAACTATAGTACGTATATTTTATACTGTTAATCAATGATATATTATATTATTCATCGGCTGAGATCTGCAGAGAACGAATTAAACTACTATGTTGTACTCTGCTATACTTTTTCTTAATTAAGATCCATTAGATGAAGTTTGTAGAAATAATTTGAACAAAGAGAATAAACTTAAACACATAATTTTGTTTCATCTAATAAAGATGCAGCAGTATCTGTTTTAAAGATTAGTCATTGTGAAATCATTGAATTATAAGATTGGATGGATTATAACATCAGTTTATTTAAAATCTTTTCCTATTCACTGTACTAAAATATATCTATGTTATGTTTATTAGACAAAGAATAAAGTATCGGTATGCAAATTGAGGTGAAAAGAAAGAACTTAATTCTGTTTTTATTCTCTATTTAATCATGATTTCACTTTTTCAAAAAAAAATTGCTATTGAAGTTGTTCGATCATGGTCATCGCTCATACATATTACTAAAGACTTAAAAGTCAACATGAAACAATCAAACATCTTCGAATTAATAATATGTTCATTGAACTTTGGACTGTACAGAAGCAATACTAACTTCGAAATGTTACCTCATAACTTCAAGCTCAAAACACTAGCTTAGTATTTTCTATCTTTGCGCTCTCAAGTTTCCCTCCTACTGATTTGAAATAAGATGGAACGAGATATTTTTTAATTATTATTTCAAGATATACCCATCGCCAAAAATTCTATAGATAAAAGATCACTTTTGTACAATTTATTATATAATAAGCCATTGTTATAAGTATTAATATATTATACGTGCTTTTATTGATATTCTTTGAAAAATCTTATTCTTTTTTAGCAACTACCGATGTAGGTCAGACATGGAACCGGTCCGGTACCGGTCTGCCGGTCCCCGGTCCAGCCCGGTCTAACTTTTGAGACCGGCCGGTCTTCACCGATATTTGCCGGTCTTTTTTTCAATTTTTAAAAATTTTTAGGGCGCTAAAACTTGCCTCTTTTGCTCACTTTTAACGGTTTTCATGTTATCAATCGTTAAGAGATATGATCCTGAAGGTTTTCAATTGATACATTTGTACTCACTATCGAAGTTTCAGCTTTATATATTCACTAACATTTTTCCATCCTCGGAATGAGAGGTTTAGAGCATGTTTAATGAATTTCGGTATGCTCACGAAAAATTGACGAAATATTAGAAACTAATACCGCTCGAAATTATAGATTTTTCACCTCCAAGTTTTGAGCTTTCTTGACCAATTTTTGCCAATTCTCTTTTAATCGCAATAGCTAGTAGTTTTCAGGGTATGCTTTTATACCAAAATATTAGAGATGATTGCGTCTTGTAGCAGAGAGCTTATTGACAACTACCATCACGTAACTGTGAAAATATTTAGATATTCAAAAATCTTAAATAGCATGCCTAATATAAAAATGGTATGTTTTCGCTCACTCTATCAATCTGTTTATATAATATCGTCATTTTTGTAGATTGAGATGCTTTTCAGCTGTATTAAATAATTATTTTAAATAAAAATAGATCAAACTTATCAATCTTAAGGAAACTATATTACTATTGGAAAAGTCTTAGCTAAAACATAGTTAGATTTTGTTCGATACTAGTTGTTGTGAGTTCTTAGTCAAAAAATTTTGATAGAAATCGTCCTTTCCTCGTAATATTAGCAGATAACACGTGACAAATCAAAATGTGAGCTACTAGTATTAAAAATTTTAAGAATTATGAGTTGGATATTGAATATCTTCGTCAAACTGAGGTAATAAACTTTTATTCGAAAGTACTAATTGGTTAATTGATGTACGAAATTTACCAGTATTTCACCGGTAGAGCAAAACATCTAGACCGGCCGGTTTTTTACCGGTATTTTGCCAGTTAAGTGACAAATTTAGACCGGCCGGTCCAGTCCGGTCTGAAAAAAGTAGGCCGGTTCCAAGTCTGATGTAGGTATTACACTAAAGTCAACGATTCATTCACATTCAACAAAAACACTCTAAATTTCAATTCAAATTTGACATATACAACCCTTTTCTTTCTCTATTACCGTAACATCTTGCAAAAAACCCTAGCATCTCGAAGATAAAATGATTCTCATCCTATGTCATGAACACACATTTCAAATGTTCATCCACACTGCTCTTTAAAAAACAGCTATTAACAACCACCATTCACAAACATCTGTCTTCTTAATGAACATTTTATTTTAAGATATAACTCAAGAACGTTTCTCACAATTTGTCGAATTGTCGTACAATTCTAACGATAAATTTCAATTTCGATTTTATTCTCAAAGGTACTCTTGCCACTTAGGTCCGATTTGATTCTTACAGCGGTTAAGCATCATGAGTGTCTGTATGAAATAAGAAAGGTGAGTATAATCGAGATAAAGAGAAATTGTTATTCATTTGGAATCCATCATTTAGTTACAATTTTTCTTGCTCTTTAAAGATTTAAAAAGGATTATTATTTTTCACACATTATAAACAGAATTTGTGTGCTTTAAATAAAGACAAACAAAGCATATTGAATCATTGAAGCAATCATTTCTAGTGCATAGTTTTTTTATAAATTAGATACTTTTCTCCTACATTCTATAGTGCATTTTTCTGTTTTATAGCATTCTATCGATCACGATTTCGAGAATATTCATGATTTTTAGAGTTTATCGAGAAAAGAAACCAATTGATTTCTTCTTCACTCTATTTTCATTTCAAATTCTCTAAAGAGAAATAAAATAATATTGAAATTAGAATTTTATTTTATGCAAAATCTTTTCCAAAAGTCTCTAATAAAGAACAACAAACTTTTTAATTCTCGACTAGTTTTCAAAATATAATAATATTACAAGATCCTCCAGTTTTCGCGGATGTCTTACAAAACAGAAATTGTTTTAAGTATTTTAATAAAGAATCACAACTATGATAAATTTAGTTCAGAACAATATCTTCACGAACAAAATTTATTAAAGATAAACAAATCAAATATTTTTAAGTTTTACACAATAAATAACCAATTAATTAATCAATAATAAATATTATTGAAAAAAATTTCATTTATTTTTCATTTCAATCGAAAAATATTTTTCTTGAAACTTCAGCTTTTTTTGATTTGTGTTCTGTGAAAGAAAGATACATATTTCTTTGACTTATTTAAGAACATTTATTCTTACATAAATTATACCCATTCATAGCCATTCAAACAAATAATATTTTTACTTTTTCTTTAAGTTTAGTATTCTGTTAGAACTTTACCTATAAGTTCTTTTTTTCTTGTTTTTACTATTATTCAACTGACGATTAAATAAAAATTAATGTTTTTATTTTTTATAATAAAACTGTGGATTTATTTCTATCATTAGACATTTTTTTACTTTTCTTTTCTAAAGAATAATCTCGTTAGAGAAACAGAGCGGTTGAGAAATCTCTTCTGCTCATTTTCAATTTATTAATTAACTGTTGTAAATTTGTGTAAAAATATCAATAGAAATTGAAATCTTTTACTTCTTATTCAGATGAATTCACGAGATTAGCTAAAATGATTTCATGCATTAGAAAGAAGTACTATTTAAAAATCGATAATTGAACAATCGTGTTTATTCATCATGTTTATCTTACTTAATACAGACTATCATTGAAGTGGTCAGTAGAATAAATGAAATGGCCAGTAAATCAAGATGGAAATCATCAGTGACAATATTAAATAGTCAGAAGTACAATAGCCAGTAATTAATTATAAAATGGCCAGTTTTTAATACATAAGTATCAGTAAAAAATTCAAATTACATTAATAAAACATTCAGATTTTCTCATTAGAAGAAATAAGTTTATTGGTATGGAGATTCATTTATTATGAGAAAAATAAATAAAGAATCAAAGAGTAAATAAGAAATCCACAAGATCATTAAGTAGGAATTTGAAATACGAAAGAAAAAAAAGTATGTAAATTTAACAATTGTACTAGTAAGATAGGCCTAACCTTTGTTCATTCACTTCTTTTTTTTTCTTTTCTTAACAATCAATATTGTTTATCCGCGTATAATTCAGAATATTTTTAATCAATACATACACGAAAATGTGTCCGTATATGTTGCTTGTCAAGCATGATTTAGAGAGCAAACTACGTTTTTTGTTGATTTAACTGTTTGATGCGATAAAGTCCATATTTCTAAAGATATTATTGATTCTGCAACAAATATTTTTGCATTAAATGTGGATGGGTGTCATCCAATGGAGAGTTGGTGAGGAGTGGATGGATGTGAGAGTGATGCTATAACACGTTTCGATCTTCATAACTACACTTTAATGCAATTGACTGATTTTAAAAATATTGAAAACCCAGTTGTTTTACAAACTGACCATTTAAATAATTTACTGACCATTCATTTTTTACTGACCATTTCATTTATTCTACTGATCAGAAAATATTTTTCCAATATGTTTCAGTTTATAGATATTAAAATAATAATTATATTTCGTCAGTCGTTTTACTTATATTTTTTCGTAATTAAAATATTGAGATCAAAGTGCAAAAAGAAACGGATGAATTCTATATTTTTCGAAAGTATGAACTTAGGTGATTCTAATTCATATTTCATAAGAATGACAAAAATTATAAAGTATATCATAGTGTCAATTTTTCTAATAATTGAACTCTTTGCTGTATGTTTAATTAATATTATGCTAATATAGATTTTATGATATTTATAATAAATCAAAATAAATATACAAATCCAAACATACATATAATTATTTTATAATCACAGTCTTTGTTTTGAAAAAACAAATGTTGCTCTGACAGATCAATGTTATCATTAATCCGCATATATTCGTCATTGCAACATACATTTGATTAGTCAAGATCATTTATCTCTTAATAAGTTATAATAAGCAACTTTTCTTGATAATCGATGATACTCAATATCTATTTTATCTTGATTCTCCCAACTTTGGTCGACAGTAAAAATGTCGAAGTATAAAAAG
>CAJNOI010000580.1:0-37051 GCA_905250115.1 Adineta steineri
CCTTGTTTTTGATTCTTAATATTAGAATAACTTTCGCAGAACCCGATTAAATGAGCTCAACTGAGGATGTGGTTGAGATATTGCCTCTTACCACACACCGACATCCACTCCTCAAAACGACACTGAGGCTGACCTTCAAAAGCTGGAAAAGCATTACTTATGGAGTGAATTTTTGTTACTTGTAATTCTAATATTTTTACTGATATAAATACAAAAATTATTGATCAAAAAACAAATATCTACTGATTAAAACTAATATACTTACTAATCATAATTACTGACATTTGACATTATTTACTGCTCACAAACCATATATTTACTCATCGAAAAATATTGATCATTTAAATCGGTCTCTAAGTTTATTACACAATATTTTCAAAAATCTATTCTGATTAAATCATTCGCTTTAATGCATATGTAACATTTAAATCAATGTTGTTAATTTTTCAAATCATCAGTCGTAATTATCATTTGAATAAATATTTCATAATCAAATCTCATTTCATTCAATGTTTCAAATTTAATTCAACGTTGATTGTATTTATCAGTATATATAGATAACAAATAGAGCTTTGAAGAATGTGTAGTTATACACCTTTTGTTTATAATTAAGAAATTCAATGTTATAATGTTTATTACAGATGCAAAAGCAGGAATAAAAAGAACATGTTACATAGATCAATCATAAAAAATTATCTTTACTTTTGCGAATTGTTGATTAAAAAGTCAGCTTGTTCTTCGACACTATCAAAAAGACTTGGTCGATGTGGTTTCCATCCTAGTTTTCTGACTCTCTCAGCTTTTGAATTCGATTCACTGCCTACTACATACCAACTATCTTTTCCCCATAGACTACTTTCTACTTCATCTTCAGGAAAATTTGTAACTTCTGGTGATGTAACAAGCTTTTTTTTGTATAGAACTTCACCAATTTTTTCTGACAATTGTCGCCAAGTATGTTGTCCATTCTCAGCAAAATAATAACCTTCTCGTCCTGTTGTTAAATATGGACTAGGTTGTGCATTTGGTTTAGCATCAGGACCATATGCAGCAACTAGTTGATCCAAAATAATAATATAAGCATCAACTAAATCACCAATATGAACATTATTCCATGTTGGTTCACCTGCCCCAATAGTTTCAGCTTTATGTCGTTTAATAGCAGCTCGAACAAGGAGTGGAAGTTGAACAGAATCACGATTAAATGGACCAGTACCAATACCATAAATAGTTGGAGGAAGAACAATAGCAGTTTTTAATAGAGGATTTGCATCGGCAGCATTAATTATGAAAAGGTCGACATTACGATGTAGTTGTTTATCAGGTAGACCATTAATTTGGTCAGGATTAAGATCAGAAAAGACTGTACCTGATCCTTTCTTACCACGAACATCTTCAGCAACAACACCTGTTCCACTTGTATGAATATAAATTGTAGGTTTTCCTGTTTGTTTAGTTCGTTTATTTAAACCAGAAATAATAGCTTTAGTTGATGGAAGATCATCAGATGAATTTGCAGTGTGAATCGTAACATGTGATTCACTTGCAGCTTTTTCAATAATATCAAATGAATCATTTGAACCAATGAGTGGTGTTACATGGAGTGATGCTAGTTTCTTAACTCTTTCATCATCACCCCCACGAATAAGTGCAGTGATATTAAAGTTTGAAGCATTTGGATGTTGAAGTAATGAAGTTAAAATACTTCCACCGATATAACCCGTAGCACCAGTTAAAAATATGTTAATTTTAGTTGATGACATTGTGTTTTATTATACTAATAGGAACGATATATTGTAAGATACAGATCGAAAACTTGCATATATATATATATATGTATGAGAATGACGTTGCAAAACTAGAGAAAGAAAGAAAAAGTTACAATGAAAACGATGACGCAGCAGAGTTAGAAAGAAAAGTAAATGAAATGTATCGATCATGATGACGCACAATACAGAATGATATGTACACGTTTCACCTTTCCCTCGATTTTTGGACTTAGAGTCCAAAGGAGAAGCTATTTCAAGACGATATTGAAAATTATAGAAAGACACTCATTAAAATCTGTAAAATATCATCCATAATCATTATTTTCATTGTATGTCTATACCAATCTTTTATATCTATATATCTTTTTCGTTTATTTGTATAATATTGATTGATATTTTCAATTTAGGTTGTTTTTTCATTTATATTTGTAAAGAAAGATGAATCGAATAGTTCGAAATATGTACAATAAATGTCTGAGAATATTTAGTTATGATTGTTTTTCAAAATTATAAGAATTTTTGTAAATATAATGAAACTTTTTAAAAAGTATTTATTACTAAAAGATTTTCACTCGATATAGTTAGTCTAACTATTAGTACGAAAGATAAATAAAATCTTTTGTTATGATACAATCAAACTATTGTTGTTGTAGAAAGTCATAACTAGAAATCAAGAACAATATATAAGTAATTTCAAATGTATTTGAAGATGTCAGTGAGAAATAAAGCTAATAATGATATTTGTAAAATCTATATATTATTGTATGAATACCTTTGTAATTTATTTGCTAGTGGATATATGTAACCTATTGGATACTCATAGTTTGAAGAAAAGAAAGTAAGAATCATGGTTTGTATAAATACATATCATATATTGTATATAAAAAGAATAGTAATATATGATTTGTCTAGATTAGTCAAAATAATATTTGTTTTTGTTTCAAACGTTTGGAAATTATTTCTCCAGAAGTTTATTACATATCTACTAATGAACTTTACATCAGTAGTAAAAACTAGAATGTCGAATATCATTCAAGTTGTAAACGTGTTTGTATAATAAAAGATTGTAATAATGTTTAATACTCGATTATTTTAAATAGAAGTTCATAAAACGATGAATATAGTTCTTTTACACTCAAAGTTGTTATTATAAGCATATGTTATATATAATATCGATTTTTCTAAATAATTCTCAAGTTTTGATACTTCAACAAAAACATGTAGATCAACGATCTTCCCTTCGTTTTCAGTCATGAAGTCATATTTTTTTAAGCATATACACATATACAAATAAAGTAAAATAATTCTAAGAGAAATAACTTAATTAGCTGATGATTTATCAAAAGATGAATGCAAGATCAACAATATATTAAAAGGGTATTGTGTGGAAATTGTTCGACACTTTCTTCATTCTACGAAATGAACTTAGAAATAAAGTTTACAATGTAAATAATAAGTTTCATAATAGTAAAACGAAAATTTTAATTTAATAATCGATTTTTTTTATACTGTTCTTAGAAAAAAAAGTTATTTGCCATCGAAACACAGTTCAATAATTATTTAATTCATCAGTCATAATTATCATTTGAATAAATGTTCCATACTCAAATATCATTTCATTCAATGTTTCAAATTTAATTGAACATTGATTATATTTATCAGAAGAAATTGTAATGTCTTCAGTAATTGTATCATCTAATATTCGTTCTTCAATTGTTTGATTATTTAATAAATGATAAATATTTTTGATTAATTGTCTTTTTGATAATGAAATTTTAAATAGACGTAATAAAAATGGTTGATTTTGTTCTGATTCTAATGTAATTGTCATATTACCAGATGGAAAATGCCAGAAAAACATAACTTCTCTATTTATACATTGATCAATTGATAAATTAATTGATGATTGTTGACAAACGGATGATGATGAAATAATAAATGAACAAGGATAATACGTCCAAATTGTAGTAGTCAATTGGCATTCCGATAATAGAGATGTACTGTGAATGAAATGGAAAATAATAAATGAAAATATCGTCACTAAAATGTACATTGGATCATTTTACATTTGGAGAATTCATCGTTTAATGATAGAATATAAAAGAAACTGATTAAATGAATGTGTATATGTTTGTATGATATAGGTAAGTATGCAGGTGAGCCGATTGTAAACATACATATGTACGTGTATAAAGTATAGGAAATGTGTCATCACGCATTCGATCAACAGACACTAAACTGTTTGTTAGTAGAATGAATGATACTAATTATCTCGAGCAACTAGACACTCCCATCTATTATCATTCATCATTTGTTTCTTTCTTATCAATATTCATTCTATCTCATGTTCTTTGTTTTGTTTTTTATTGAAACAAAAAAAAAGTAACAGACAAAACAATACAAAAGAAAACGAAGAACAATTAATTTTCGTTTTTCAATGTTTTTAAATAACAATATGTTTCATATTTTCAGTTTGTAATCGAATAGCTCGATCAATAATAGTTTGTATTGGTTTTTCTAAATTCATAATAGATTGACAATTAAAATACGGATGTTGTTCAATCAAATGTTTAGCTGTTGGACGATTTTGTGGATTATAAATAAGAATATCCTGAGAAAATATTCAATATTTATATAAGAAAATTTTATATATATATATAAAAATGAATTTATACTGATAGAAGTTGTCGATCAGCATTCAATATTGGTAATTGAGATAGTTCAATACTATTGATTGGAAAATTAGGAAAATTTGCTTGATAATAAAGACAATTAGCAATATCAGGCCATTCAACTACCGATGGGGTACCAAACAATCTACTAATATAGAGTGAAAATCAACAAGAATTAACTTACCGAAAAATAAGTAATAATTGATCAATTTCACATTCACCACGAAATAATGGTCGACGAAGACACATTTCAGCAAAAACACAACCAACACCCCATATATCCAAAGGCATACCATATGTTGGTGCATTAAGTAAGATTTCCGGTGGACGATACCAAAGTGTTACGACTTCATGTGTTAATGCTCGTTCTGGGATACGACAACGTCGTGCAAGACCAAAATCAGCCAATTTTAAATGACCTGAAATTTTATATAGAATTATTTTTGATAATAAAATCATAAATTTACCATTAAAATCAATAACAATATTTGATGGTTTGATATCTCGATGAATCTTGATTAGAAATAAAATAAAAAAGCTGTTAGCACAATTCCTGGCGGGATTAAAATGTGAAACATGATCTAACTGTTCTTTCTACCTTCATGAAGATAGCGTAATTGTATCATTATGAAGCGGCTTTTAACTTATCCTGTGGGACAAAGGTATAGAAATATCAGAAAGAAATGTTTCACGTATGATGAACTCAATTGATTAGCAATTTAACAGTAGTTACAAAATTCAAGAGAAAAATCGTTTAATATAAAAGAAACTCGTATCTATCTTTCCTAAACAGTATGAGTTCAATGTTCATGTCTATATCGGTCACGTCTATGACGAGGTCAAAAGAACATGTGTCGATCACGTCTGTAAGAGAGAGATGTAGTGGGTACAAATTTCTGTCCCTAAACACTTCAACACTCGTTTTAGATCATGTTTCATAAAATAAAATATTTACAATAGCACGCCGATGAAGATAATCAATAGCACATAGTATTTGATATGTATAACTCTATGAAATAATTTAAAATATATTTCAAATTAAAAATTTTATTTATTATTCACTTGTATGAGTTTCGAAGATAATCTTTCTGTTGATAAACATGCATCTATATATCGTTTCAGATCTATAGGAAATATTTCAAGAAAGAATGAAAGAAAATCTTTTTTATCAAAATTATATTCAACATGTACAAGTCTAAAGAATAATAATGATAATAAATATGAATAGAATTTAAGATTTTAAATTAATTTATAATACTTAATAATATTTGGATGATCAAGTGTTTTAAGAATAGAAATTTCTCGTATAGCTGTTGCTGATAAATCACCATTAACATCCATTTTTTCATTATATTTTATTGTTTTACGAGCAAATTCCCATGTATGTTCTGATGAATGACGAACATGATCAACATAACCAAAAGTACCTAATTATATAAAACTTAATTTTATAAAAATCTAAATGAAAAAGAAGAACAAAATACAAACCAGTGCCAAGTAATTTGATATGAATCCATGATAGAGAATGTTTTGATTGCCTTAAAGTTTTAGATTTATATTAGAACAAAAATGATTGATTAAAACATACATTAATAATGGTGATCGACAACTATGGCTGTGGTAATTCATTTAAAGTTTTTCTTTTTTTTTATTTATTTATTTAAAACAAGAACTAAATGTAACTCTCGTAGAACATATAAAGTGGAAAAATAAATGTTTCTTATTGATAGATAAACGGTGTGACGATATGTAATTCTAAAGCGAACGAAAGATAATAAAATTTATTTGTTTACAGATGTCCTTCAGTGACTGTTTTCATAATAGAATGTTTTTACTATCAAATGTGCTACTTATGAAAATTTAATTGTATTTTTATATTAAGACATGAAATATTATTTGATTGAGATTTAGACGAATATACAATAGTCTCTTAGTGGATATTAAAATATATTTTGACCAATTTAAATTTATGATATTCTTTGATTATAGTTTCGAAATATTATTACAGAATTATTGTTATGAAGTTTATGTTATATAATTTGAAATATATTCAGTCGTATTTTCACGTATAGTGATATATTAAATATAGCAAAAGTTTTAATATTTAATTAATATTCCTTTGATATTATATTGACACCTAAGTGCTTCATTTTTGAATAACTTGAATGAATTCATGAACAAAGAAAAATATACATTTATTTGAAGAAAAAAAAATATATATCTGATCATTATATTTATTTAATCATCCCAATCTTTTTTTGATTTTTTCTTTGTTTCAAGTTTTTTAGATCGAACATAAGTTTCACCTAATTCAAATGTCAGTTCTTTTTCATTGATTTTTTTATCAATTTGTTCATGTATTGGTCGAGGTCGACTAATAATATCACCATAAATTTGTGCAAGTTGACCAAATTCTTCAACAGTTAATGTTAAACACTTTGTATCTGATTTTAAATGAGCACGATGTAATAATTCACGTGTATCTTCATCACAAGTCTCTTGATGAAAGAGAGATCTAAATAAATAAATATTATAAAATTATTAAAACAAAAAAAAACAAAAATAAAAATAAAATTACGTCATAGTCATTCCCATTTTTTTATTTCGTGTATGAAATGCAGTTCGAGTCACTTTGTCTAAGAGATCATAACTAACATCGACTAATGGTCGTTTTAATGGAATCAATTGCATAACAGCAACATTTACATTTGCAGCTGGAACAAATGCTCGACCAGAAAATATATGTTTAATACGACAATCAAACCAATTTTGAAAAATAATTGATAAACGACCACGTTGATCCATTAATGCATCGGATACAATTCGGCCAGCAACAGCTTCTTGCATACAAATTGTTATTGGTATTCGATAACCATATGAAAATGGACCGGATTGAGTTGATACTTGTTGTAACCAACGTATAAGAAGTGGAATAGCAATATTAAATGGAAGATTTCCAACTAAATGAATTGGTGATAATGAAGAAGATTCATTAGATTCCCATGAACCACGTTGACTTGTAATACTATCAGGTATAACAGATTCAATATCAAAATCGAGTATATCACCTAGATAAAGTCGGAGACGAGAATCAACAGCATTAGCTAATGTCTAAAATAAAGTTTTATATTTGATAGCACTTAGGACATACTAAAAGTAGTCGCGTCAGTTCTATAAAGTATTATAGAACTAGCGTTACTATTTTTACTATGTCTGCTAAGTAATTACTTGTAATGCAGGAAATAATCGAATATCTTTTTCAATAGCTGCTACTTGTGCTGCTCCATGTTCAAATAATTGTCTTGTTATACCTCCTGGTCCAGGTCCAACTTCAATTACAAATTCTAAATAACGAAAGATTTGAAATCAATATTCATATAACAAGAAAGAACAATCTTTTTTTTTCTAAAAATATATATTACCTCTCCATGTACATACTATTTTCAATATTGCCTGCACATGCGACAAATTTACTTGTTCCACGAGGATCTAACAAAAAATTTTGTGCAAATCGACGTAAAGCTGGTAATTTATATGTACGAAGTAAATCCGCTGCACTTGGTGTAGGTGGTAACATTAATTTTTGTATATAACCCATAATAAGTTTTCTATCTATAATTCACAAATTTTCTTTGTGCGTAATGTATTTTGAAAATTGTCTTTATTAAGTTTATTATAATTCAAAACTGATAAATAAAATGATTAGCAAAAGAGAAAAGCACGAGACAAAGAAAAGAAAATGATAAATAAAATTATGAAATAATTTGTTCAAGTGATGATACTGATGATGTTGAAAGTTTGATCATACGTTGATAACGAGCAGCTCGAAATGATGTTAATGCACCAAAAATACTTAAGAAAATCATACAAGTAAACATAGCTGACCAACCATATTGAGCAACAATCCAAGCAATAACTGGTCCTTCAAGAAATGTACCAATAGAACCAACACCTAAAATAATAAAATTCAAAATTTAAATTCTTTTATCGATCTTCAATAATTCATACATTTAAGAAAAAAAAGAAATCTCAAAATATCTATTCATTAACATCATATCAAGTCATTTTTTTGTTCAATCTCTATTCATGTCAAATAGTATTTACGGAATTAATATTCTTATCAATGATCCATACTCAAGTACCATCATTTTGTCATGGTTATATTATTACTTGAAATCTATATGTCTACTAGATTTAATTCAATACTTTTCTTTTTGCTATGAGATTGATTACAAAATATTCAATAATATCAATCAAGTATATCTACATATAATAATAGTAAAGTATTTCTATTCATTGGCTTATATAGTACGATCTCGATATTAGTTATTTTCAATCGTCATGAGAAATGATTAAATGACGCTTGATAGTATTACATATAATCATCATCTATCAATCATACAATATTTAAAAAAAATCAATGTAATTTGTCAGTTTTCATTGAACAATCATAAATTAAAAGGTGTAAAACATTGTGATTGTATTCTTCAATAGAATCATATCGATATTAGTTTATGTTGTAAGTTTAAAAATGAGAAAGCAACTTCAATATTATATATATATTTCTTTTAAAATATACTACAGTATGTATTGCGATTTGCATTGTGATTGAATTATGAAGTGTATTATAAAAAAAGAAAAAAAATCATTGAAATTTCACACGTTTTTCTTTTTTATATACTTCTCAAGGTATCAATAGAGAATTATGGGGTTTATTTTTCTTCTTTTCTTTTTCTCCTTGCATTTTCTTTCTGATTTACGTCACTTTAGAATTTTCAAAAGACAATAATAATTGTATATATTCTCATGAATCATTTTTCGCATTTTTTTTTAATATCAATAAGAAAAAAAAGCGTTGCTTGTGGTTTTAAGTTAACAAAGATTTCTATAGACATTGCTTATTCTAACTTTTCTGATGTTGTCTTAATTTTCTTGTCAGATTCTTTTTTCCTCAAACATTGCATACCATTGTAAACATCGTCCATAATTAAGTGATCTTTCTCTCGTTTTCCCATATGCTGTGTATTGGAGGTGATGGTGTTGTAATAAAAAAAAATGAGCGAAAGGCGAGTCAAATATTAGCCGACAGAGAGAGAGAGAGAGAGAAAGAGAAAGCACCGTTTTATGCTTTGTTCGTATTATCATCCTTTACGTCTTTTTCTCCGACGAGATGTATGCCTTTAGGGCATCTTTCTTTTCTTTTTATTGAACATACCTACCGTCTGTTCGTAGGATTATATATCGGCTCGAACGTGTATATATCTACGTTCATTCATTTTTCATGATCACCACCATCTGCTCACACCTGCATAAAAAAATACTAGTCTTTTTGTCTTTCTCTCTTCTTCTTCTTTCTCTCTTTTTGTGTTCGCTTGCTTGCTCACTTAATTGCTGATACGTTTTTCCAGAAACAACATTGCCTAGAAGGCAAATCCCGGAATATCGACTGTGTGTGTGCTATAGGCGATTGACAACATAAAGAGAGAAATTCTTTCTTTACATGCACTGCACTTCTTCTTTTGTTTAAACTGATGTTTGTAGCTGAATTGTATGTAATGTAAAAAAAGCCGAGAGTGCTGCTGCTCCTTGCTGGTCGGATGAAAGTGATGAAAAAGTGTCGATAGAGAGAGAAAAACGAACAAAAAAATCTCTCAATATCCATATTCTTATTGCTCTTGCGTCGTTTTCTTGTTGATAGTATTGGCAGCTGCAGAATAGAGAGTAACAGAGTTTCAATTGTTTGCTATAGCGACTGACTGCAGATGCAGACAGAAGGAGGAAAGAGAGTTTCGTTTGACTATTACACTCTCGATACTTTTTTTACAAGCCAACATGTGCGACGCATATACAAACAGCAAGTGTACCACTGCTATCGGAAGAGGTACTGTGCACACATACAATTAATTAGAGCACGAGAACGAAGGTGAGTCTCGCGATCAGTAACAAATATGGACATAGGTAGAGAGAAGAACGCTCATATATATATATATATATTTTTATATATATAAAATATATATATATATATTTGTCTGTCTTTCTTTCTTTTCTCTGGCACTAAGCTAATGAACATTGTCGCTCGATATTTGCGCCCATAACAATGCCGTATATCTCAATGTAAGGAAGAAAAAAAACGAGAAACAGAGAAGGAGAGAGAAAATGATCTATTTGACAAAAAAAAAGCAGACAGGCAGCAGCAATTTGATGTTGACATGCAGTTGACCTATAATCATCGTAAAAAACGAGAGAGAGAGAGGGGGGAGAGAAAGAAACAGAGTAGCGTCCATCATTATCAGCAACTAGAGATCTTTTCTATTTTTATTTTTTTCTATAGCAAAAGAAGAAAGAGATGAGAGAACACAGAAGAAATTACTCGTCGGCCCGTTATCATTTGGCAGATCGAATTTCGCACGCTCCATCAGAAGGTGGTGTATCCTCTTCGTTACATTTTATGTTTACATTCGTTTCGTAACATACATAGGTAAATGCTCGTGTGCAAGCGCCATTGCTACTCGATCGGAGAAGAAGAAGAAGAAGAGGGATATCTTTATATTTGACATTAAGTCAAAATCGAAGGTTGTTGTTACTCTTCTTCTTCTTTTCATTGATTTATTTTGTTATCGCTATCAATCGAATGCTTACGAACGGGAACGAGAATAAAGGTAGTCATTGTGATATATATATATATGAACACTCGTCTATCTGCTACTTGCTCATTCGATCTCTTCCTCTCTCTCTCTCTCTGCTCGCGTTTTAATCCCATACTAGTGCTGCCATTCTCGATTCGGGTGTATATCCTTCCTTTTTTTTTTCTTTGTATGCGTGTGAACGCACACACATTCTTCATCACCCAGTTTTTTTTGTTCGTTCTGATGATATACGACGAGAAACAAGGAAAAAAACTGTGTGTATGTGTTCACTATTCTAAGATACGAGACGAAGACAGACATAAGGAAAGAAATGGGTAGTCTCTCTTTCTCTCTTTTTTATGTTTTTCCTGAACTCTATATCCCGGGCACAAAAAAAGATAGACGATGACGACCGTCAAGGAAATATGAGGCAGCATCCATTGAGAACAGAAGTGAACGACAACAACGGGAGATGGATATAGAGATATGCGCGAGACGAGAAGTGTTCATCTTTTTCTTCTGCTTCTTCTTTTGTCAACTGGGCGACATATATATATATATATCTATATATAAATCCAACAACATCAATAAGGAATAAGACAGAGAGAGAGAGAGACAAAGACAGAGACAGAGGACGCAAAAAAGAAGAGAAGAAGATATATCCTCATTCGAGTATGCTAGTGGTGAACTCTAGTTGACACTCGCATTCATATATATAGGACAGGCATAAAACAGAGAGACGAGGTGAGTAGTATAAGATGATGATAATCATGATGATCTGTAAAATAAAAAAAATGAACGTAATCAATATTTATGAGTATGAGACTTGATAAATCGTCTGATAGACATATTTATACTAGTCTTGTCTTTCGTGTTCATCATCATTCAGCAAATGTCATACATACAGATACATGAATATATGTGTTTATCATTATACTCTATTGAATAGTTAAGAGAGAGATAGATAGAAGAAGAGTAGCAAAAAAATCACGAAAAAATAGGATATCGACTGATTTTCGTTTAATATGCAGCACCAGCCGCATATGCTCGACAAAGTAAGCAGATGGTACGTAAAGAATAGAGAAAAAATATGATGTTTGCGTGTGTCATTTTGTATTTGTAGGAGAAAAAAAATGATAAGAGAGAAAGACTAGTAAACGAGAAGAACAAGAATATCAAGCACTAAACAACTATCTGAATGTATATTCGTATAATAGAAACTGATTCCAAAGGTTACCAATAATATCTTATTATATGGAGAAGGAAAAAAAAGAGAAATTATTCATTCTTTCGTATATTAAAGATGTTCGTTTTTTGGTTTTATCTATATTCTTCTTCTTCTTTTTTCGTATATTGACGTAGGATAAGGGACAAAGGATGAGCCTTATTCACATGTCTATATCACGCAATTTGTCATTTTAGATCTCTTTACTCTATTCGTTCTCGCTCTCTCTCTCTCTTTCTCTATCCCTCTCTTTTATACACTCGTGCGCACATCCGTCGCTCGTTTAGTAAATACCAGGATGCATAGAACGATACTCACATTTGTATGCTCAAGATATCGTGTGCTTTACGTATGTCTCTTCGACCTCCATTTATTGTTCAATGTTTGTTCATCTTATTTACAACTATTTCTTTTTTCTAGATCTCTTTTTTCGTCTTTTTTTTCTTAATAATAGACAATACTCATTTGAGGGTGTATATGCATATATATATACAATATGGCTACCGCCGCTACATCTCTTGCTGATTTTCATCAAATGATTAAATTATTTGGTACTGATACAGATGAAATGACTAGTGGAACAACAGCAACGACAACAACATCATCATCAACCGCAGCAGCATTTGTATCAACTGATGATCTTGAAGATGACGAAGAAGATGATGATGATAATGATCATGAATTACAACTCGATGAAGAATCACCAAATTCAAGTGGTGGTGAAGAAGAAATAATGTCACATTCATCCATTGCAACATCATCAATTCAAATAAATAAAGATGAACAATTATCAACAAAACCTATATCATCAGCAGCTGCTGCTGCACGTTTATCACGTTTAGCAAATCAACGTATTGATTCGAATCGTTTTTTAATATGTTCAGGAACAAATTCATATAATACAATACGTAAAACAAAACATGAAGTAAGACGTTTTGCATTATATTTAGAAGATACATTCGGTGAAACTTGTCCAATTGATGAATTAAAAGCAGAACAATTATGCACTTATTTAAAACATTATTTTGGTAATGTACGTAAAGCTGATAATACGGAATATGAACCTGATACATTAAGAAGTTTTATGTTATCTATTGAACGTTATTTAAAATCTCGAAAATATCCATGTAATATACTTGAATCACCTGTTTTTGCTCCATGTCGAGAAGTTATACAAGAAAAACGTGATACTTGGGCAAAACCAAATAAAAGTGTGTGCAATTCTAAAGTCGAAGCATTTACATCTCATCATGAAACATTATTACGTAAAATGAATATTATAACACGTGATACACCAGATGGTTTATTACTTGAATTATTAATTAATAATTCAAAATATTATGATCAACGTGGTTATGAATCAACAATAAATCGTTCATTATTATGGGGTGATTTAGAAATAAAAACTGATTCAACAACATCAAATGAATATATTGAATATAAACGAACACCACAAATATCATCAACAAATAAAGATTCAACAGCAGCAACAACAACAACAAATGAAATTTCAACAACAAATTTACGTGCTTATGCAATACCATCACATCCGAATGAATGTCCTGTTGTTGGTTTACGTCTTTTATCATATCATCGTCCACCACAATGTTCAAATGCAGATGCACCATTTTATCTGGTACCACGTACATCAGCTGATCAACGTGTTTGGTATAAAACAATACGTGCTGGTCGTCATCGACTTGATTTATTATTACAACAAGCTATGCAAAAAGCTGGTATTAATGGAAAATTTTCATGTATGAGTTTACGAAAAGGAAAAATAAAAGGTTTATTAGTTCCAACTACAACTTCAAATATTGCTTCCATCATAAATTCAGATAATTCATCGTCTTCATCATCACCATCAACGGATGATAGATCAAAAATTAATTCAACATCACCATTATCTATATCTGAACAACAATCATTATTAATATCAAATAATCATAAACGATCAACAAGCTCAACATCAAATTCTAATTGTTCAGAATTACTTGATTTATCATCACATAATAATAATCATAATAATCATAATCATAGTAATAATAATACTGTTATTAATTTAGCCAAAAGAATCAAACGAGAATCAACACCACCATCAATTTTATTACCTATGCCATCATCGGCATTGGTAAGATAAATTTAATTGAACGAAAAACAAAAATCTGTCTCATTTTTTCTGTTTAGAATAATGGTACGAATTCCAATCATCAACATTTAACATCAATGCTTCCACTTCAACAAAAATCACAAAATCATCCACAACGTCCACTTGTTACCGTTGATGATTTACCAGCATTAATTGTTCAAACACCAACATCCGTATCATTATCACCGAATAGTAATAATAATAATAATAATAACAACAATAATAATAATAATAATAATACGACTAACAAACGTAAATTAACATCACATGATACATTCACAGCACTCTACTCTGCAGCACATTCCAAATCATCAAGACAATCAAAAATGAATGTTTTACGTAAATATCTTGAAGAAACACTTGGTCTTGTCGAATTTCTTACATTATATGAATATTTACGACGTAATTCACATATTAAATTACAAGGTACACCTATTGAACATTATGAACATGTTTTACCTGTTTTACTCACATTACTTATGCTTGAAAATACAGCATAAAGTCAATGTTCTTATCTTTTTCTTTCTGTTTTAATCGAGTTCTTCTTTATTTCTTTTCTTCTTTATATAAGTTTTAATTTTAACCAACAAATTCATTCCATTCAGTCAATTATTCTCAAGTGAAATGATCATGCATGTATGTGTTCTTCTAGTCGTTCCTAATTCTTTTCTTTTTTTTGGTCTTCTTGATTTTTCTTGAAAAATTCTCATGTCAAGTCCTTATTTCATTCCTATGTTGTCATGTGTTCCGTTTTATTGTGTCATTCCAGAATCGTTTCTTCTTCTTCTTCTTCTTTTTTTTTCTATATGTTTTATGTATGTTTTCTCGTTTTCCAGCGGTATGTGTGTGAGAGAAAGAGAATGATGTAATTTGTATAAACGAGATGAAATTTTTGAGAAGTGTGGAGAATGAATTTTAATAATATACATACCGTTGACAAAACCAATAACTGCACTACCAGCATTTCGACCATTCATTTCACCTATTTCAATTGGTACTGAACTACCTACAAATTTAAAAAAGAGAGAAAATAAGATTATTTCACATTCTTGTCTAAATCGTTTCTATAGAATTCGTTCTTTGCTCTATGAATAGAGTTTCAGATGGTATCGTGTTATTTAACTCAATCGTATAGTATTCTATTATGATTATATCTTTCATCGCTATATAATAGAATACTATGATCGTACAGAGCTCTACCAATTAGTTAAATTATAATTACTGTTTTGTAATACTAAAGATACCCTAAATATAAGTCACATATATATGTAGAATGATTCATGGAAGAATATGTCTTTCGATGAATTTATTATTGTTACTGATGAGGAATATCAGATACAAAATAAGAAGAATCTAATTAGTATTTAAATATTCTTTGCGGATCTTGTTTGGAACCATATCGTCATTTTTCATCTTTTACTCAGTATTTATTTGTCCTTTTTTGACTAGTTCGTTTTCTAATTATTAGTTTTCTAAATATTGACAAGAATTATATGTAATTTTTATGAATAGCTTCTAAAGGCAGAAAAATTGAAGGTTAAAGTCATATCAGACTTCATAATTATTTTGCTATTAGATAGAAAATTTCTACTATTTTTGATCGAATCCATTGTACTTTCTATTTTTTGCATATTAGGATAAAATACATTACGTTAAATTGTTAAACTTACATAGAATAATATCAGCTCCACAATTGAGTAATCCAGTTACAATCATTAAAATTGAATTGATAGTTATGCCTGATTGTGCAAATACTAAGAAGAGAAGAAGAGTGCCAGCACTAAATAATGTTTCAACACCTGCACCAAGACATCCTTCATTATTAAAAAATCTTTAAACATAAAATAAATCATACGAAAAAATCAAATTTTAAAAATCAAATTACCGATTAAGAATAAATCCAATAGTAGCACTTCCAGCAACTCCACCAATATCAAACATAGTTGAAAAAAGACCAGCATCAGATTTCGAATAATTAAGCTAGAAAAAACAATTAGGAAAATTCTTTTTAAACTAAACTAAATTCAATTTACTTCTTGTTTTAAATATAAAGGAAGCCATAAATAAATTGCATATCGAACAACTTTTAAACAAAATACACTAGCAGCTATTTCTTTGACCATTCTATGAAAAATAAAAGATTTTTTATCAATAATTTAATCAACCAAACTTACGGTAAACGGTATACTTCCATAATTGTCATTCTTGGACGATTATCTGTAGCTTTTACAGGTGATTCTATGTACAAAAAAAGAATATATATATATATTTTCTTTTATATAAATATTTATATTTACCTTTTCCAGTTATGGACATTCTTAATTCAGATGGTTCTCGAAAAAGAAAAAGAACCAAAACACCAGCAATAATCTAGATAAAGAAATTCGTCTTATATATCATAATAAAAAATAAATTTGTATTAACATACACAAAAAATTGATGGTTGAAAATGAACAAGACGCCAACCATCTTTTCCTTGAATGTATACCTAATAAACAAACGATTAAGATTACAAATAATTGTAAAAGAATTTCTTACAGCAAGAGCAGTACCAAGAATACCACCAGCAAATGGACATGTACCAAATAAACCAAAAACAAAATTACGTTGAATATCAGTTACCCAAGCACCAAGACCTTTATTTGCTGCTGCCCAACATAATGACTAAATGATTTTAAAAGAAGAACTATTTTTTTTGGAAATAATCATTTCTTCTTCTTACTTGACATGCACCATTTAGAAAAAGTAATACAAAAAGAATTCGATAATCACTCCACCATCCGAATGTAATCTAAATAATAATTAATTAATATAATGAGAATACTCTCTCAAGACTCTATAATATACCATGGATATTCCTGAACCAATAAGACCATAACCAAATGTACGTCGAGCACCATATCGATCACCCAATGAACCAAAGAAAGTCTATAATATTAAAAGTTCCATTTTTGTTATAGATATTAACTTTTATATATTGTTTTACTTGAACAAGAGCATAGGGTAATAATAATGCTGTATCAAATAGGCCCAACTGATATTTTGAAAATTTTAAATCATTTTCAAGATCAGTTTTAATCTGCAAACAATATTAAATTAATACTATGAAATATGTTGAAGAAATAATCTGTTACTTACAATTCCTAATGGTTTACGTAAGAAATAAGTTAATGCATAAGCTATCCATGCAGTAATAAATGAAATTAAAAGACGATTTTGAATAGTATTCATTAACTTATTCAATACAGATCAATAAATAAGAATACAATGATTCAGTCTAAAAATCAAAATTCTCTATTATCTATTGGAAAAATAGATCAATTGTTTGTGTTAATTTTTAAAAAAAGGTTGCACTAAAATAAGCTATGAAATTTTATTTCTATAATTTTTTTTAGCAATTGTCAAAAAATTTTCATGCATGGCAATAGTTAATTATTTATAAAAGCATGCTACCAATTTTCTTTTGCTTATGCGTCCATGTGAAAGAAAATTATCTATTCATACAAACATATAAAATTCATTGAATCTTCATTAATTGAGTGTATATCTAATATAATAATATCACAGATCAGCATAACTAAAACAAAATGAAAGATTATAAATTAGAACAAGTTTATTGCAAGAATTTTAATCTACAAAAGGAAAGAGGCATTGACAAAATAAAACAGCACGTGTTAACTCATATATGATGTAGGACAACATATCGGTTACTATTGACTTATGAGTTATGTGATACTGAAATTGTTTTAAACGTCTTGATCAAATACTTTTTTTTTCTGAAGGTCTGCAACACTGACGATTGTTTTTTTCTGAAATGTTAATTAGCTTTCAGTCATAGTTCTCATATATTTTAAAGAGAATAAAAACAATATCTGAACAGTGTTATGAGAATCGACAGATGCCTCTATTCAATCTTTTATGATTACATAACATATATTAAAAGTAAAACAGGCATATGTATCGATTATTATTTCAGATAAAACGTGAACTTTTTAAAAAAACATTCACGTAACTATTTCGATTATTCTATATTGCAAGTTTTTAAATTAAACTTCTTGCATACATATTCAAAATATTAGTTCTCTATCTAATAATAAAGTTTAAGAAGATTGTTGTCGTAGAAGAGTGTATCTTACGTCATATATATCAAAACTAATTTCATTACATGCTTTTTGAAAAAAACATACCTATTATAACAGTATCGATACTAGAATCGAATCATACTCATTGTAAATATACAATACTAATTAACAAACTAAATATAAAATTAATGATAATCGATGTTTTCCAGATTTCAGTCATCCAAAAATTTGAATGAAAATACAGATGAACTAGTATTCTATAAATATAAAGCATAGATATAGTGATTGGGTTTTAATGAGACAATAAATAAAATGCATCAAACTACTGCTAATATTATCAGAATTCATAGCATGCTATAAATATGTTTCTAGCTTCTACTAAGTAATGATTGAGTCCTTTCAATAGAATAAATGTCAAAAAACAAAGATAAAAGTTATGCATACTGAAATAAAAATAATTATCTTCGCATACGGTATTTGTAAGCTTTTATTTTTGTTTTTATCAATCTTTCTTTTGAAGTGGTACAGCAATCGTTGTCAAAAGCTAGTGAGGTGATTATACTTTATTGTATGTTTGATGGTAGTAGTAGTAGTAAAATTAACTAGAGATAACAATACATAAGAAAAGTTAGTCATTGGTCAATCAGTTGAATGGATGTTAAATTTTATTTAGAGATGGCGCCAGAGAATATTGAATAGATTTACCTCTATTTGTATGCAATCAGTAATCAAAATCCTGTTTTGACAGTTTCATCTATTACACTGTCGATCATATATCGATCAATTTGATATTAATGTTATTTTCAACTCATCTATTACAGCTGATACTCAATAATAAAATATCTAGAACAAAATAAATTCCTATTCATAGTCTATTCAAAAGAAGAAATCTATCAATGTGAAGAGCAAGGGGGAAACAGTTGGTTCCATGAGTCTATTAATTTCAAATGATTTTACTGATTTACTTAACTCTGAATTATTTGAGTACATAGGAATAGATTTCTCAGTTTTGGTTTTATGATTTTTCTTATAAAATATGTTTTGAATTATATGGACGTTTAATAACTGAATTGATGAGTTGTGTACACTACTCTAATGTTGTATATTTTTTAATTCATGTCTCCTCATTTTGTTTACATAGAAAATCTTTTGTACTCAAATTCGACTAGAAGTTACGAGAAAGATAATACTCTACGACATCGTCCCACGTATTACATTATACTCAACATTTTTCATGACTATTACTTGTTGTTCACCAAAAAAAAACAGAAAATCTCGAACGTAATAAATGAGTTAATCATACATAAAACTACACTATTGCCTCGCTCGCAAATTATTGACTCATGTAGTGACGTACAACGTATGAAAGCCTGACTTACAACTACCTTTCGTCCGGTATATAATGCGATTGTTTTGTAAGGTTTTCTAATATTGATCATTATAATAATCTTATAATAAACGTGTTTTAAAGCAAGAATGTTGAATATTTATTTTATTATATTAATAATTATACCATTCATTAATGTAATACAATGCGGCGACTCGACTACTACTACTGCTAATGATGGATTTGGATGTGGACCAATGGGTATTAATATTGATACAGTGCTTCGTGGATTAGATCGACAATCATTTATTCCATGTTGTGTACAACATGATTTATGTTATCGTACATGTAATCGAACTAGATCACAATGTGATTGTGCATTTTATAGATGTTTTCAACAAAGTTGTGTTAGTCGTTATCCCAAATGTATTGATTGCTATGCTTATAGTATTGAATTCTTCAAATTAGTTCGTATTGGTGGTCTTCCATCATATATTCACGATCAGGAAAATAATAACTGTACTGCTACATATGACAATAAGGAGACAAACAATATATCCATGGATAAAAACTATGTACCTGAAAGTTATTGTAAAGGAATTAATTAATTTTGAAAATAAAAATAAACATTTACTATAAGTCATGTTATTTTATATTATTAACATCGATAGAACATAAGTACAACACAAAATCATATCTATCCTGAATAATCATTGTAAGTTTAAGTTCATTCAGTATAATATTATATAGAATAACTTTTGTATTAAGAGAAATGTCTTTATTAAAAAAATAAATATCACATAATAATTTATTTCGCAAGTATACGATGTTATATAAAAAAATTCTTTCAATTCAAATTAAAAACAATTTGAATAATAAAAAATCACAAATAAAAAAGTTTTTTTTTTCATAATAAATTTCTTACAAAGATTTATATTAAATTTGGAATTAATAATTCATAACTAACAAATTTCCTTCCTTCTGTATGTTTTCCACCACTTTCTAACCATAAACGAATTTTTAATGTATGTGTTCCTATATCATCTTGACCAACTTCTTTCCTATGTGAACAAGAGCGATTATGAGAATGTATATGTATTGGTGATTTTGCACTACCATGACCATCATGTGATGATGTTGGACCTAATTTAACAGCAGGAATATGTTTTTGTTTAGATTTAAAAACACGTTGTAAACATCCAATTGTGATATTCTTATAAACTGTTGAATGATCCTCTTCGCAAATTTCAAAATAACACCAATTACGATTTGACATTAATTTTTTATGACGAACTTTTCTTCCAGTTTCTGGTAAACGTTGAAAAAAATCAATTAATTCTTCAACTGTTTCTTCGACTGGATACCATTTTGTTCTAACATAATGAGCAACAAAAAGAATTTGTCGTGATGGTGGTTTATTTACAATAGCAGACGATATAACTTGATACATTAATTTACTATCATTTATTGGTAATAAATCATCCTGTTGTCTTTTTTTAAAACGACTTATACCACAACAATGTACATCTCCACTAAAGAATGTTATTCTTATACGTTTTCTTTCAGCAAATTTTTGAAAACGTATTAATTCACGATTACGTTCATCAATATGTGACGCATTTGTCCATTCATCAAGAAGATCATCATAAAGTTCTGGTAAACCAAATATTGAATTTGTTTGTTTAATTGGTGGAACATTTCGAAATCTATTTGGAAATTTTTTTATATGGTCAAAAATATTTTCAGCTAATTTAAATCGAACAAATGAAAATGGAACAGGAAATACAACAATTAAATGTTTTATATTTATAATATCATTTTCTAATTTATCAAAAATCATATTCCAACTTTCTGGATGATGAACTATGTTTGTATCACGTTCAGTACGTCCATCTGTACCTATTATTACCAGATCGGGACCACACTGCGTAAGACTATTATAACCTTGATATCCAAATAAACCATGAACACGTGCTTTTTCTGCTGTTGTATGATGTTGAAATAATAATCGCATTTTTTGTGCACATTTAAATAAACCTGTCATCATAGGACTATCATGAAGTAATGGTGGATAAGATCCTGCACCATCAAATATATCATGATCATCCCACATCATTATACTTGGTATAGATGCTAAGGCATTTTTAACTTCAGGACGTTCCCAATTTTGAATATAACTATTGAAATGATATTGCTCTATTTGCTCTTTTAAATCATCACGAAAATCACATGTCCATTTTTGATTCCATTCCATGTCTACCCACTCTTTTAAATAAGGAACATCTTCAAACATAAAATCAACATAAGTTTGATCGCCACCCCATATTAATATATGAAGTGGAGTTTCTTCATGAATAGAATTTAAATGTTCCCAAACAGTACCAAATGTAAGATCTGTTCTTATGTCATCTGGTACAGTACTATCAAATCCATTACATGAGAAAAAACCTCCACGCCAATTTTGATTATAACGAGCAATATGAAATAAACCATCAGTTATATGATCACCCCAATTCATTTTCCAACGAATTATATCATCACCTTTACCATCACGTAATTCAATTGATATATTAATTCGATAAATTCGCATATTAAATAAATTATCATACAGAATTTCCCAATTAAAATCTAGTTTTGGTTCACAAAAAAATTCAATTTCTGGTTGGTCATATGATATATTACGTAATATTAATGCACTTCCAAACCATAACATTCTATTTAAATCAGTAGTTAGAAATTGATAATATGGTCCTAATGCTGGTCCTGGTTGTTTTGGTGGACGAGTAATATGAGGTGATTGTATAGAAACTGGAATAGGTGGTGGCATGTCTTCTATTTGTGTTGTTGTTAGTTTTGGTTCAGGACAATCACCATTATCATGTGGATTTGGATTTACAGGATTAGGAGCATCGATTTCTAAATCACCAAATCTATCTTTAACTACAATATTATATTTATTATTCTCTTCGTTTAATATTTCTTCTTCCATAGTAATAAGTTAATATAGTACAAAGATATACCTAAAACGAATTAAATAAAAAATATTAATTATTTTAAATCAATCATCATGAATACAACCAAGTAATGCTTATCTAATGCATCTAATGAATAAGATCTTTTCGTGATAGTTCTAACCTACTTCAAACACACTTCTATACAGTAAGTAATCGTACAATGATATTATTCGCGAAGTATACGTATGAATATTAAGTACATACGATGAGTATTTGTCCTTCTACTTTTATTTGAAAAATTATTACTACAAATGCTTTCGCCTGTATCCTATAGTAATACAATCAATCAAAATATTCTCTTGATCAAAGAATTTATTCAAAAATAAAAAATTGTATACACTTACTTTCAAAAAAAGAAACGTTTTGTATATTGTATTACTGTATTATTTGAAATGATAGATGTTTTTTTGTCCTTTGTAATAAATAGATACTGTTTGTTAACCCTCTCGTATAGAATATTACGTTTCTTTTTTTCTTATTGTACAATTTGTATATAACAACATATACATATTTTTTTTTTCGTTCACCTTTCTTTTCGATAGTATGATGTTTAGTAGTACATTAATTATGTTACCCCACAAAACGGTTACAACATGTACATATGTTACCTATCGAGAATGATTTCGGGCTGACTATTCAGTAATCCTTATATGTTGTGACTACATATTATTTTTTTTTGTTCTTTTTCTGTATTAAAAATAGGTATAACTATTGGTATAGATACTGAGTATCGATGCATTTCACGTAGGTGACGCCCATATTGATGATATTTTTTATTTATTTTGACCGAATAACAATACGAATTAAAGTAACATGCTTGATGTTCGATAGAGTCTAATCACAACATTGGCTACAGTAAGAAAAATGGACTGTTATACCTTTGAGGAATTCAAGAAATATATTGTCATATTTTTTGGAGTACAATAAAAATTAAAACTTGTTGTCCTTGTAAAAGAATTTTAGGATTAAAGAAATATGATATTGCAGGATATTAGAAAAATGAATTGTTTTATTCAAATAGAAGTACAAAATGATAGTATTTCATTTATTCTTTAGCTTCTTCAAAGAAAAAAATACATCTTGTACTATTCTTGCATTTGATTTAGCTTTATGACAAATGTCTCTAATTAATGCTCAATTGGTTTTTCATTAAGTATATCTATAAGTAAGATAAATAAGTTTAGAAAGCTTTTTTAACCAAAAAAATTCAACTCAGGTTTCGAAAATCATTTTTCGAATTTTTTTCCGAATGGGCTCGATATATTTTCCGAAGTTTTCCAATTTCTAAGATTTGTGTCTGGCAATCCTGAATGGAAATAAAGCAAAAAAGATATTTATTAAATTTTCTATTTGATACCACACGGATATTTTTTTAATTATATTCTATTTTTGATGTAATTATTTGTTTTGATAAACCTGAGATTTATACTAAAGTATTGATGTAAAGAGAAAATGACGAAAAACTAATAATTAATTAATTTGTAAGAGTTTATCTATTCATTTATCTTTTATATTAGACAAGAAATAATTATTTCATAAAAAAAAATCAAAATAGATACATTTTCATGGTATCTAGGTGTCTTAAGATGTCAGTATAATTTAAATGTAATTTTGATTGGTTGTTTACCTAAGTCTTTTCATTTCTTTTCATGATCATTGTTTGTTACTGACAAAAATAAAGAAAGAATGGCGACAGCAGAACTCGTTTATCCACTTGCTTTTCCAAAATCTATTGCACATAAATGTGAAATATGTGGCAAAACAGCATCACGAATGTGTGCAAAATGTCGTGTTACATTTTATTGTTCTGAAGAACATCAAATAGCTGATAATGTTGGTATCCATGATAAAATTTGTCCAACATTAGCAACACTTCGATCAAAACAACCATTCCTACCATCTGAAGAAGAACGTCGTGATCGTGATCATGAAATACGTGAGAAAAAACTTCATTTAATTGAAGTTACTCGAATGATTGGAGAAAGACATGTAAAAATAATCAAAATTTTAATTTCTTTTTCATAAATTTCTTTTTCTAGGTCTTTCAAAATCGTTATGATGCTGCAATACCAGCAGCACTTGCTTCACTTAAATTAGCTATGGATGTTTATGGTCCACGAAGTGTTGAACTTATTCCATCTTATTTAATCTTATCTGAAGCTAGTTTAGGTTTAAAACAATTAAATCAATGTTGGGAATATTTATCTCAAGCACAATATACAGTTTTACAACAACAAAATCAAGCACCACCTGCAATAACATCACAAGTAGCACGAAATATGGCTCAATTAAGTATTGCTAGAAAAGATTATGATGAAGCAGCTAGACATTTAGCAAATGATGTATGTATTCATTTCTAATTGAAATTATTTTTGTATTCAATTAATTTTTCTTTAGATATATGACGCATCATTATATTATGGTACAGAACATTATAAAGTAGCTGGAGGTTATTTTCTATTGGGTAAAGTATTTAAATTAATGAACCGTCTCGAAGTAACAGAATCATTATATACACAAGTAACACAAATGTGGTATTATCATTTACGTCGTTTACTTCAATCACGAGTTGTTTTTTCCGATATGGATGCGATTTTAGGAAAGAATGATGATGAAGATGAAGAAGATGAAACAACAAAATCATCAAAACTTGGTAATTAAATAAAAGAATTATTAAATTTCTATTTAAAAAAATATTTTTTATTTTAAGATTTAGCAACAGAAGCTGAAGCACATAATACACTTCAAACATTATTAGCTTATCGTCTTGAAAATCATCATGGAAATCCTATGATACAAGAATTAAATAAAATTTATCATTGTTTTACAATTTTATATTTTCTTGCACGTGATTATATTCAAGTGCATGATTCAATGAATAAAATCAAAGATTGTAATGTTAAAGAAATCGATGATGATCAACAACGTATATTAAAATTTCTTGATCAACTCAATCGAATGAAATCATTAATGAAACGTCAACAACAAGAGAATTAATTCTTCTTTTATTTTTCTTTTCTTTTTTTTCTATTCTTATAATTTCTTTTACTTTAAATAATTTTTCGAAATGAATACAGTGAATGAATCTCTATTCTCTCTTTTTTTCCACAGTATTTTTCTTTAATTGTAGATTTCAGAAGAAAAAATGTGGCAAGAAATGAGAAAACATGAAAAGAAATTACGTGGAATGATTGTGGATTATAAGAAACGATCAGAACGACGAAAAGAATATTACGAAAGAATTGTTTGTTAATTCTCTAAAGATTTTATTTTCATATTGATCTGTATTTTTTTTCGTCTGTAGAAACGTGATCCAGCAGAATTCTTACAAATTTGGGGTCGACCAGCTAAAATTCATTTAGATCCAGCAATAGCAACTGCTGCTGAATCAACACTGTAAGAATGCTCGCACTTTGCATCCCACTTGAGAAAATGATGTTTTTTCTTATATATCTCTGAAATTTTTTGTTTAATTGTAGAACTGCATGGCGTGATGATGAAACAACAATGATTGATCGATTTGATGTTCGTTCACATTTGGATATCATTGATGAATATGCTTTAAAACATCAACAGAATCAACAAGCCTCCGAGTCGGTACTTTTTCAATTTTGTTTAATATACAATCTTACATTGATTGATCAAATGAATAACATATTTTTATTGTATATATTAGAACCACCATGTCGGAAGCAGAACAAAATGATGAACGTTTATGTAATTATGAACGTTATCGAGTTTTAATTCATAATGAATCAACTGGTGGTAAGAAATAGATTTGATGAATAGAATCTAAAAATGAATAATATTTATTTTGAATTTTAGTTAGTGAAGAACAATGTTTGCGTGATATTGAATTTGACGAAAAATTTGGCGCACTTCGAGATGATCATCATCCAGCGGCAAGAGAGGCCAAAAAGAAAAAGTAGGCTGTATCCAATAGAGATTAAAAAAAAAGAACAAGAAAAGCGAGCGTCTGAAAAGTAGTCGTTTTTTTCAAATGATCAAATTCATTCATCGTTTTTTTTCTCTTTTTCTGTTTCAGATCAACTACAAAAAAAGCTGAAATTGGTTTTGTATATGATGATGCACCAATTTCAACATCATCGAAAAAACTTTCAACAGCAGCAGCAGCGGCGGCAGCCGATGATAGCGATGATGAAGATGATGATGATGATGATTTAGATATTGAAATTGATATAAATCAATTAACAAGTGAAAATAAAGCATCATTAAATAAAGTTGCTACACATTATGGAATGGCATTCGGAGATTTTGCACGAATGTTAATACTTGATAGAGAAGAAATGCAAACAATTAGAGACAATAAATTAGAAAGAGAACAGGATATACCTGTGAAGGTAAAAGGAGATTTTTAATTTTTATTGTAAAAATTTATATCAATTTATAAATAGGGTCGTCGAGCTCGTCGTGAACGTCGTTTAGCAAAAGAAAGACGAATTAAAGAACGAGATTTTTGTCCACCAAAGTAATTTTCATCTATTGATTTTTTCTCAGATTTGAGATTATTTTTTTTGTAGTTATTTAAATCGAGAAATGCCTAAGTTACCTGTTGTACAAGCAAAATCGAAATCTCGATCACCATCACCTGTTGATACAACACCAGTTAAAGAAAAAATTGAATTTATTACAGCATTTGGTGATGATGATGCGTCAAAACTAAATGATTTAAAACGAAAACGACCTTTTGAAAAATCATTACTTGATGAATGTCGAGAAGCAAAAAAGAAGGCGGATCCAACTGTTATTCCAGTTCGAACTCGTCGATTAGTTACACCACCACCATTACCTTCACCAACAACGTAGTTTTATTCTAGTATAAATTTTATTTTTAATTTAAAATTTCAATTATTTAGAACATCACTTGTTCCTTGTCGATCATTTCAACGAAAAAGTCAAGTTCTTTTATCTACGCTACAAAAACTAAAAGATGATGGATCACCGTAAGGTTATTACTTTTAATTTTTTTCATTATTTTTAATTTCGATATTTAGTGAAAGACGAGTTTTATCTGATGATGAAATTCCAGCAATAAAAATTGTAAGACTAGACAAGAAAGAAGATAAAGAAGAAAGTAGTAATAATGATGATGAAGAAGAGGAAGAAGATGATGATCTTCAACAGTATCTTAAACGTAAAGAAGCTCGACAGTAAGTGTAAAAATGAATGTATTAAAAAGAAAATTGCTTGTTTCGTTTTTTAAGACGCAATCAGAACTCAACTACACCACAAACAAGTCATAAAGAACAAAATGGTCCTAATCAATCGACGACACCAAAAGTAAGAATGATCATAGGATTTTCTGTTTCTAGTCAAAATTTCATTTCTTTTTTGTATAGATTTCGGCGGTTAAAACTCCACAAGAAAAACTTCGACGTCGAATGCAAACTTTATTAAAAAAACAATGTAAATTATTTTATTTATTTTTTAATGTTGATTCTTATGTAGATTTTCTTTTATTTGTTTAGTTCAAAAAGATAAAGATCAACAACGGGAACGCGAAGAACGTGAAGAAAAAGAACGTGAAGTTCGAGAATCTGAATTACGTCAATCATCAGCTAAACTTCGTCATCGTCATTCACGACATCGTTCAAGTAGTCGATCAAGATCACGATCGAGAAGGTAAATCATTCGTTTGTTTTTTGTTATCGTTTCTCTACTAATATTTATTTGAATTTAGTCGATCTCCAACATCTCGTCGTCGGTATCGTCGATCCTCTTCTCGATCTTCATCGTCAACATCATCCACATCATCGTCATCATCTTCTTCTTCATCATCTCCATCCCACCGTTCATCAAAGAATCGTACTAGAAAAAGACCATCACCGGTTAAATCTCGTTCACCGACACCAGAATTTTTACGACAACGTTTTCGTCGTAGTCATCATCGTCGTGATTCATCGTCATCATCGTCATCGTCACGATCTAATAGAAGTTCATCAAGAAAAAAACGTACAGATTATAAATAAACAGACAGTTTTTTTTCTTCTTCTTCTTCTATATTTCTCTATTCTGTTAAAAATATTAACTTTGTTTTTTCTTTATTCACTAACAACATTGATCAGATTTTGTATTTCTACGAATTTGCTCAATGTTTGATAACAAACAATAAATATTGATAAAAGCGTTTTATGTATCTGAAAAAGAAATATATTAATATACACTTTCAAATTTATGTTCCTAATCTTTTTCATTTGTCATATGAAATATGATATGTAAATTATATAATTGTGAAAAATAATAGCGAGTAAATATCATGATTAATATAAGAAAAAGGACATCGATTAATTTCGTGAAAAGATTATAAAACACATGTCACATGTACTTTTATTGAAGTTATATATAAAGAATGCAAAAGTCTAAAACTGTGTTCATATAGTTTCTATTTTTGCTAGGTAGAAATGTTATTCAAATTTCTACTTTTGATCATTACTTTTCAAAATATTGTCTGTCTACGTGAATCAGGTAAGTGTTAGAAATGTTTCATATAGATTATATTTGTTTTATAAACAGCAGTGAAACGATGTGCACGAGCAGCTAATTCTTGCCTTCTTGCGTCAGAAGCAGTAGAAGGACCTTACTATTGGAATTCAACTGTGCGAAATGATATTACGTAAAATATTCTTTTTTTTCTAATATAAAATTGTTTGATTAATAATTCAATAGAGAGAATAGACCTGGTATTCCATTGAAATTATCAATAACGGTAGTAGATATAAGATCATGTTTAACAATACCTAATGCTGTTGTTGATTTGTGGCATTGTGATGGTACGGGTCTTTATTCACATTATATTGCTGCTAGTCAAGGACAAATGAATGGACCCAATGACAATTCAACATTTTTTCGAGGTATAATGAAGATATTGTTTTTATTCTTATAAATAAATTCTTTGATGAAATATTAGGTCAACAGATAACCAATTCGAGAGGTATTTCTATCTTTAATACTATTTATCCTGGTTGGTATCGTGGTCGTGCAACACATATGCATGTTAAAGTACATATTGATGCTAGTTTGTCGATTATGGACGGTGGAGCAATTTATACTAAAGGTGGACATGTGTCGCATACTGGTCAATTCTTTTTTGATGATAGTCTGACTGATGCAGTGGCGACAGTTTATCCTTATACAACACAAACCATTCAACGTACACTCAATGATGAGGATTTTATTTATAGAGAATCAAATGGAGCAACAATGATTGTACCAATCAGATTTCTTACGAACGAGTTTACTGGTGGAATGGCAGGTGAAATTACAGTTGGTATTGATCCAACTGCTACACCCCAACCAGCTGGAGGAGGTGGTGGTCCACGACCACCTAGACCACCGCCAGGTCCACCTCCATCATAATACTAATCTTTTTTTTTTCTTTTGATGAAATAAGATCATAATAAAATATATTTAACGCGTTTTACTGACGTATATATAATGATTGTTGAAAAGCTAGATAGTAATATAATGATCTTATTTATAAGAAAATAGTTGGTTTTAATTTAATTAGAGATAACATATATCCAATGTTCGTTATTTTTGAAAAATTATTTATTCGTTTCTATAGTTTCTAAAAAACGTTAAACTAGCTTTCCATAACACTCATCATCATTACATTCTGAAACTGGATACGTATTTGGTAGAATGAGTGATTCTGTTGTTAGACTAAGTGTTGTAGCATCACGTCCAGGAAATGTAGCTTGAATAAATGTAGCAATCCAGTAACCATTTGATGGAATAGGTACAGCAATCGCGACAGTAGCAGCTGTACCAGTCTGAGTCTAAAAGATTTAGGCAAGAAAAAATAGTATCTACATAAGGAAATATAACATTGATAGATGATTACCTCTATTTGAACAGCCGCGTTCGCCCATACCACGCCAGTACCTACAACGTTTCCTGACTGGCTAAGTTTTGCTTGTCGAAAATCACGTCTATGACATAGAAAGAATATTGGATATCTTTAGATTATATCGTTTTAATCTTACTTCAATGTATCGCCTGTACGAGCTTGATAAGCAGTAACAGCGGTAGGTCTTGGTTGTCCAGCACCAAAATCGATGACAGCACGAATAATGCCATGTGTTCCATTTACAGTTCGCGTCCATTTCATTGATGGTAAAATTTCTTTCTGAATCAGTGTTAATAAATAATAAATGAAAAATGATTATTTATATATACATACGTCAGCAATACTTAAATAGAAACTTATCAAACTATCTTCATAACCTGCGATATTGTGACCCGTATTAGATACTCTTCTATTCATAAAAGCATATTATATATATATATATATATATATTTTAGTTTTGTTACCTTAAATAAGATCCACCAGTAGCTTTTTGTAAATCATTCCAGAAGAAATCCTAATAACAGTTATCATTTTAGTTTTCATTAAAAAGAATCATATAACAATTGTAATCTTACTTCACAATCAGGTAGAAAAAACTCATCACCAGCACCTTGTAATTGAAAGATTTTTGTTTTGGTGTATCGATCAAAATAAGCTAGATAAAGAGAATTCAAAAATAAATCGCACAGATCCTAAAAGAATTATACAATATGGATCAACCATTTGTGCTAATTTATCAAAATTAGGATTATTCATATAACGAGTAATATTCATAGCATAATAGTCATTGAAAGCAAATGTCCATCCACCAAGAGACTATAAAATAACCATTGATAAATTCTTTTTATTATAGAAATCATACTCGATAATGTGATATCATGTTCTATAAACAAAGCAAAGATTTATTTATTTATTTATATTCTGAATCTTCTATTTACTGGTCGAAGATTTAATAAATCCATTACAATAGGTATTGCTGCAACAACTCGTTTATTATCAACTGCAGCAGCTGTCCATGCTAGAATTTGAAGGAAAATATTAGGTAATTATATTATTGTATATGAACCTGTCCATCCACGCTATAATATAATATAATCAAAGTTTAAAACAGGTTATAATATAAAATACAATATTTACTTTTGAAGCACCACCAATAACAAATTCTTGTGGTACAACAAGGCGCTCTTGTTCTAAGAATTGTTGAACAGTATCCATTGCTCGTACAACTGCCTAACATATATGAACATAACAAATAATTAGTGTACTTATCTATCGAATGTAAGTGATATTAACCTTGGTCATCGGAAAGCGTAATAGCACTCTAGGATCACTTCCATTTGTATCCATAAACTTCTTCCATGTCCAAGCAATTAGCGAATCTTCATTTCGAAAAGAATTTGTTGGATCACTCTATGAAAATGATAATATAATAAATTTATATTTGATGTATTAACGAGAACAAAAAATACTGTGACATACCAAAAATCGAATATTTTGATTAGGAATCTGTCGAACACTAGCTGTGATACTACCTGAAATAACAGCAAGTTCCGTTGTAATATCACCAGTAGGTGGTCTAAATAGTAGAAAAATGTAAAAAATTAATTTAATATATTAATTTTCAATCTGCATAGTTTATAAAACATCAATTCATGTTTTCTGATGAAATAAATTACTCTTATGTTATGTAAATTATCTTTTCAGCATTGTCTGCACAGTGCGATGGTAACTTACGAATCATTATTTGATCCTCCATCAATCATTAGGAAAGCTGTTTTTGAACGACGAATTGCTTTTGGAACTGTAATGGTTACATAATGCCACCATATTGGTTGTGTAGAAAACGAATCTATGAAAATCACAAAAAATGATATTATATTTTACAAAATATAGTTTTACCGTCCAACCATTGTTGAGACGTCATATTTAATACATAAAACGTATACAGTGATTGTGGATAAGTTTGAATACGTTTCCAACTAAATACTGGATCAGGAGTATTCACATACTCATCAAGAGGAGTTGCCTGAGTTTTCTTCAGGACAAAAATAAAAACAAACACAAGATAGGTACCCAATCGTTTCGTCATAGCTAATGTGAATGTATATGTTGTACACGGCTGTTTTTATTCCTTAAAATTTAATACCTTGAAATTTTTCAAAAAACAAAGGCTTATGTTATTAATGTATCTGCTTTTGCGAACATATCATATACGTTGATTTGAAAACTGAAAAAATTGATATTTGATCTTTGAATTGAGTTTGTTTTTACGTACTAGTACTTTCAGAAAAGGACTAACTTCACACATTTTTGAAAGACAACAAACGAATTAACTTTAAAATAGAAATATTCACTATAGTCAATATTTTATTCGTTGTTTTAGTGTCAAATATCGTTTATAATAAAATGGTCGTTTCACAAATATCTTATTTTTATTATGTTCTTATGAAAAAAGGTTACAATGCAAATTAGATATAAATCAATATCAATAAAATGAAGTCTTTATTCGTATTAGTCCTTTGAGTACCGGTGGATCCCACTTATTTTCCTGTGAAGAAAAAATCATTCTTCACATTAAACTATTAAACATGCAAGTCAATCACAGTCATAAGCAACTGCATTTGTCATCTCATACATTTGTTTTCAGTAGTCCTTTGTTCTTACTGCTAAGATACAGTGTCTCTCCTGATCTCTTGTTTTTTGAGAATATTCTAATTCTCTATCGGATTTATGTATATAAATATGTATATGTTGCTCTTGAACTTGTAAAACATATCATTTCGTTATAACATTTTCATAATTAAAACTAAACAAATAGACTTGTATGAAAATGATGAAGTTGATGACAACAGCAAGAGGGTGCGGGTATGATTCTAGGAGAAGATAAAATCTACTGACATCCACACCCTCAAAATAAACTGAATAGTAAAAAGAAACATTTAACATGAGAAAATTTAGAAGTAGAGCGTAGTTTTGTGTTATCATACGAAATTTATTTTTATAAATAGACGAGTATGAAAACACCTTTTTCGCTAGAGATTATATTACTTATCTTTTATAACTTCTCTGCGAGTGATAAACAACACAAAATAATTTCGCACAATAGTTCTTTTTTTTTTAAGTTTAAGTTTCTTATAGAATACAATATGCATACAAACCGGTTTCGCCATGAGTTTGAAACGGTAAACAATGTAACTCGAAAATGGTGGCATCATCGTTCGATCAGAATTATCTGCATCTCTTTCTTCGTTCTAACACTTTTTGCAGTAGCTCTTTCTATGGTCTTGAATGTCGTCGATTTTGCTCCGACGAAGTCAGAAACTACCACCGCAACACCATCATCACCATCGACAACAATACCACCACTAGCAACATCGACATTGCCACAAACAACAATAACAGCAACATCAGCAGCGACGGAAAAAATAACTACAACCGGCATACGACAGTCAGGTAAGTTTTAGAGTAATGCCCTTTGAGGATGCGAGTGTGTGAGTGATAAATGTGATATTCTCATGCCTACACCCACACCTTCACAATAGCTGAGATAATGTGTTCTTATTGAGAATGTCTATTCAAGAGAAAATGCTAATCTTCAGTAAAATAGGTATTTTTCATGATAACTTTGGTTAATTTTTCTGAAAACTTCAATAGATGAGGGTGTAAGTATTGTCTTCATCATAAATCACATTTACATTTATACCCATACTTCTTGGTAGAATGAATACATTAAAATACTTTCATATAGGATGGTCTAATACTCGTAGTATGAATAATGCGCGAGTTCAACACAGATCATCCTTATTAACAAATGGAAAAGTATTAATTACTGGTGGATATGATAATGATGATGATTTCAGTGGTACGGAGTTGTATGATCCATTAATAGGTACTTGGACAACGATCGCCAACATGAATATTCCACGATATTCGCACACAGCATCCGTTTTAACAAATGGAAAATTATTAGTTACTGGTGGAGAATACAGTGGTCAGGATCCTTCAGATAGCACCGAGTTGTATGATCCATTAGCACAAAATTGGACAACTACTGGTAAAATGAATTATGTTCGAAATGGACATTCAGCATCTGTATTACCAAATGGAAATGTTTTAGTTACTGGTGGATATGGCGATGGTGATATTTTTAAAACTGCGGAGTTATATAATCCATTAACACAAATATGGACAAGTACTGGTAACATGAATCAAGCACGAGCTTATCACACAGCATCCGTATTAGCAAATGGAAATGTGTTAGTAAATGGTGGCGAAGAGGAAATCTATACTGCTTTAGATATTGCTGAGTTGTACAATCCTTTAACTGAGATCTGGACAACTACTAGTAACCTTAATAATGGACGTTATAAGCATTCGGCATGCTTATTAACAGATGGAAAAGTTTTAGTTACTGGTGGATATGCTAGTAGTGGTGCTCTTAATAGTTCTGAGTTATATGATCCATCGACAGGGACTTGGACAACTACTGGTAGCATGAATAATGCTCGAGCTGAGCACACATCAACTTTATTAGCAGATGGAAAAGTATTAGTGACTGGTGGAAATGCTATGCATGGTTTTCTTAATAGTACTGAATTATATGATCCATCTACAGGAACTTGGACCACTGCGGGTATCATGAATAAAACACGAGTGTGGCATGCAGCATCTTTATTAGCCAATGGAAAAGTATTAGTCACTGGTGGAGAAGATTTTTCTTATATAATAACTAATACTGCAGAATTATATCAATCATCGTTTCAAACAAATTAACATTCTAAACGACTTTTAACCTTTAATACTATTACACTGGTATCTAAACATTATCCTTCAAACACAACTGTTTCATTCTAATAACAATAAATCGTTTTTATATAAGCATCTTTTGCTAAATTTAACACTAAGAAATTAATTGATAACAGCAAAGTGTTCGTCTTTGCAGCTTTGATAGTCAATTAAACTGTTGCAAAACTCTAATTGACTATGAACAAATTAGCCACGATGTATGCTCTTATCAAGTGCTAATATTAGCGAAGATTCACTTTTTATTTTCCCTCATAAAGGAACAAATTTCTCAGTTCAGAGTATATGTTGCATACTGATATCAAAATATCAAAATATTGGCGTTACAGACGATATCAGATGATGTGAAGTTTAACGGCTCAGCCGAGATCAGAGCTTGAGATAAGAAAGGTGTGGATGTGGGTGCTAAGTGAATACAGTATCCACACTCATCCACCCACAGCAACGCCCACATCCCTCTTGAAAATGCAAAACGTATAATTTCGTTATAGCATATTTATAATTAAAACTGAACAAATAGAATTCTATGAAAATGATGAAGTCGATGACAAGTCCTGTGATTCATAGACCAGCGATGACAGTAGTAGGAATGATTTTAATTTTGATTATAATGAACTGGTCGCTGACATAGTTGGACTGAATTCAGTGGAAAAAAATTCGGGCTTCAAGACGTTAAAGATAGGATTTATCATAACATATGTACATATATGTATATACTATCATAAATTATTTGATGAAGTAAACAACAACGTTGTTAGTTAGTTTATGAAGACAACATAAAATAGATTTAACTCTGATAGTAAAGCTGAAATACATGTATACATATTTAATAAAAATATACACAATCAATTGTCTCTGCAGTTTATATGATTGAATATTCGAATTAGACAAGTATTCCAAGACATTCGTCACCGACACAGTCATTTAATGGATATGTGTGTGGTACAATCAGTGTTTTCGGTTATGAATCTGAGCCTGAAAGCACATGGTGTCATTTCACCTTCAACATGCAATCAATGTTATGATTACTTGTTTTTCTCCGATTCTTGTCAAAAAATATTTCAGGTTTTCTTTTAGTCATTTTTTTCTTCAGTAAAAATACGTTTTTATCACTTTAATTTACTACTGCAGCGCCATGTGCGTTCAATCTTCTTTATTAGAAGCTGCTATATTGTTCGAGACTAGTTAGAGGAATGTTGAGAACAAGTTTCTAACCGTACATGCGTCAATATTCCTCCACAGTAATGATAGGAAGAAAGGCTTGCTTCTTATTGTGCAATGATCATTGTACAGCATGACTCATAGCAAAGAACGAACGAGTTTCATCATTACTATTGACTATTACGACACTCTTCTTTTGCATCACATTTATATAAACAATGTGGCGATTCAAATTATGTTGTGTATTTCTAGTAGAAAATCCGTATGACAACGAAGCCTGAACGATGCAAGTATCGAAAAAACAAGTCATTATGTCGATCACATTTACATTCAGGTATGATAACTCTACCAAC
>CAJNOI010000581.1:0-37048 GCA_905250115.1 Adineta steineri
CATATGATTGATAAGAGAACAGCGAAAAAAATTTAAAATAAAAAAAATGACAATGTATTCAACGAATATTCTCAGACGTTGTACTCGTATGTCTTGTCAAAATTAAACAAGATTGTTTAGAATGAATAAATGTCATTACAATTGTAATACATATTTGGAGGAAAGTGATGGTAAAGAATACAACAAGAATAATTTTGATTAAATATGCAGAATCTTGACATCGATCTGGACCTAAGAATATTTTATAACAGGAATCTGAAGCGAGATTGATAGATGAAAGTATTAATGCTATTATAGAACTTATAAACATAGCCAAATGAAGTAATTTCAATCGTTGTAACGAAGATAAATGCTTTTGTGGATGACTCATGAATAGAATAAGATAGATTCCTAATATAATACTTAAAGCACCTGACCATAGACCAGTGAATGAATATGATTCATTCATAATCGTTAGAATAACATCGCATACGATTGCTGCTAATCCAATAACCATATGAACAAGGCCTGTTCCCAATAAATATCGAGTATATCTATTTGGTAAATTAATAGTAATAGATCCATGAGAAGATGGTCTTTCTTGATATTCTATTCCTCTATCAGGTACAACATAAATTGAGGGTGTATATGATGGTGGACTTTCATAATTATTCGTTATCGAATAAGCTGGTGGTGGTCCATATAGCTCATCTTTCGACATTGCCCAGTTGCTTACCATCATGTTTCGTTTATTTTATACAATCGAATATAATAAATGAGAGCAATATAAAAAAAGAAGTGGAAGACGAGGAAGAAAAAAAAAGAAAATGGTAAAATCAAGATCACAGTAAAAATGAGAGTGAAGCATAGCAATGTATGAAAAAAAATGGGTAAGAGAGAACATAGAGAGAGAAAAAAGAAGGTAGGACGATGTGAAGGTCAACACGCAATATGTGCGATTTGAGCACGTCGAAAGGATCATTACGATGAAGTATATACACAGTTTAAGGACACAAGTCCGACGACCAATCACATTGTTTTGATTGGGAATTAAATTTCAGTGATGCCGGACATTTCATTGGAGAAATGATATTATTTGAACATGCAAAATATTGTGTACAGTCAGATACATCAGCAAAGATACCATCTGGCATTGGACATATGAATTCTTGAATAAGAAAAAAAGAAAAAAAGAAATTTTTTGTAATTGAATCATAAAATAGACCAATTCTTACTTGGTTTAGTTTCTGATGTTGTTGCTTCTAAAGTTTCTTTATTTTTATTGACCTTTGGTTTTGAAGAACAAGGCTATTGTGATAAAAAGAAAGAAAGAAATAACTTTTGAATTCAATTTCATTTTTTGTGTTAATGACATTCTGATAAAAATGTCTAACTTTTGATTTATGATCAAAGAACTTCTATTAATTCCATAAGAATGAACACATTATTCGATTATTACATTTCTTTTTTTATTTCAATAGTTCATTGACTGTGAACTATATACGCACTATACTATTACGTATATAATCAAGAAAGAAAGAAAAATGTATTTACTTACTAAATCTTCTTGTGTACATGCTTTCAATCGTTTTGAAAAATGCATATTGGATGGACATTGTAAATGTGCAACTGGCGCATCAATATTTGGTAGACATACATAATAGTAATGACAATCAGCTTCATCAACGATTAAATCTTTTGTTTTAATACCTGAACATAAACCAGTTTTTTGTTTTGAAGGAGTTGTAGTTGTTTCAATCGATGGAGGTGTTATTGGTTTTGAAAATAATCCAGATATAACAGATGTAATAGGATATTTACCACGATTACAAAATTTACCGGAATAATCATCCATATCAATTGAATGTACGAGTACACCACCTAATTGAGATTGTTTAATAAATTTTGCTTTTAATTCAACAGTTCCATTAACAATTCTTCTTGGTAATTGTAATGATTGTGTATCATCAAATATAATTAAATTATCTTTCTTATGTGCCATAACTATAACACTTTCATTACTTAAAAATCTTTCATAATTATTCGATTGAATAGCAGTACAAATTTCATAAGATGCAAGTATGCCTGGTATATGTGTGATACGTCCTGGTAAACCTGAAGCTAAGATATTATCACCAATAGAATATTTATTTTCATTTTCTAATAAAAATGAAAGACCATATGTTGGAATACCCATAATTAATTTTTCTTTTGGTACATCAGATGAAAGAATAAAGGCAAGTGTTGAAGACATTGAAAAATCTCCAATATGTTTATCTGGATTAGCTTGAATAAGTGCAGCAAGACTATTCCATGACTGAAGTTCTTTAAAATTTCCAATTGATTTTTCATCAAATGGAAGAACAATAAGATAATCAACAAATTCATATAATGCAAGTATTTTGTAAAGTAATTTTTGATCTGATGTATTAGCTGGTGAGTTAAACGATATTGTTATCATATATTTATCAGGTAAAATTGATTTGATTGACTAAAAATATAATTTATTAAAAATACAAATGAATTTTACTTCTTACTGCAATTTGTTTAAGAAAATCGTGTGTGATTGTTTTTGAATCCATACAAATATTAATACCATCAGCTTTATTTTTTTCAAGAAGATCTTCCCATTGATTAATAGTTATATTTTCATTGGAATTAATTGTAAGTAAAAATTTTAAATCTATATTTTGACTTTTTAATTGATCAGATACAGATGCAGAAAATAAAGAATTATTATGATCAATTATTATATGTGTACAAAGGTTTGTATCAATTTGATCTAATGTAAATTGTGTTGAACCATAATATGTATCAGCATTTGAATTTACAGAACAGAATACATTATGCACTTGATTAGTACGAACTCTTTTATTATCAATAGATTGTGTAGTAGTAGTAGTTTCTTGAATAGTATTTTGATTAGAAATACCAGCAACAGCATGTAATAATGGATAAGGACCATTTCCACATCGTCCATCAACATCATCCTGTCCTAATGATGATAATGTCACACCAGCTAATCCTTGTAAATTAGCATAGCGAGCCTAAAATCAAAATAGTATTGAAAGTAATTTGTATCTTTACAATATTTACTATCAATGCAACATCATCAGCTGTATCAGAACTTATCCATTGTTTCTTTTTTGCATTGAATGCATACGATGAACGTGTTTCTTGATTATAAACTTTAGTATAATCAGTACTTTGAAGTAATTTACACAACTAAATATAACAAAAAATCAATTAAAATCAAAAATCAAAATGAATAAGTTTACATCTGAATAAGCAATTGTCATTGATGAACCAACGACTGGTGATCCAATTGTATTTTGATTACCATTAGCTAATCCATACCAACGTCCATAAGTTGGTATGCCAAGAGATATTTGTTCAGGGAACATACCAAGTGCAATTACATAACTTACAATCCAATTCTATAATGATAATATTCAAGTTTATCATATAACAATTATAGATATAAAAAAAAGAAGTTTTTACAATGTTGTTAAATTTATCATCATCTTGTTGACTTTTCATAGAATAAAGTGGATTGATCAAAGTAGTTACATCTTTTGATGGCCAATCAAAAGCCATTAATCGAATAAAATTTACCGTACTTAAATAAAATTATTATTAATTTTAGTTTTATAGAAAAATATTTTGTTAGATAATTTACTCAGATATTTGATCAAAATCATAGCTACTATCAAGAATAGCTTTATCTCCACTAACACCAATTGATAATGAAAGTTGATTAGGACTAAATGCTTGGTGTAATTCCTATAATAAATTGTTTTCTAAAAGATTATTATTATTGTTTTAACATACTGTTAACCAAGTCGATAAATAATTTTTATCAGTTAATGCTGATGTTTGGCCAACTGGTATATTCCAATCGATATCTATTCAAATAAAAGAATTGTAAATATATTATTTTCTTTTTTTGTTTTTGTAACTAACCAAATCCATCTAAACCATTAACAATGAGATATTTTTGTATATTTTTATTGAATTTAGCTCGTTGTTTATCATCACGAATTAAATCTAAATGTTTTGATTTCCATTGACCAAGAATTGAATAGAATATTTTTAATTGTGGATTCTTTGTTCTCATGACATTTAATTGTTCAACTAAATACGAAAAAGAAAATGAAGATTATTTAAATAGATTTTATCGAAGAAATCATACGAATAGCAGATGAAAGTGCTGATTGAAATATGTCTGTTGAATCTGTTGAGGTTGAATCTGCTTGAACAAGTATTAAATGTGAACATAAAGTAGCATCAAGAGAATCGAAGACAAATGGATTCACTGTTGTCATACATACAACCGATGGAGATGATGCTAAAAATTAAAACAGAACAATATATTATCGTATATCATATGAGAAAAAAGTTCTTACCAGTACTTGAGGGTGATGCAGTAGGTTGCGATGGAGTAGCATCTATTGGATTTGTTGATGTAGTAACTGTGACTGTAGGTGTTGGAACTGTAGGTGTTGGAACTGTAGGCATAACAATTGGTACAATCGTATTGGATCGAATAAGATTAACAACAGTATTTAATAATGGATATTGACCACGATCACAAAATTTACCGGAAAAATCATCAAGATCTGGTGCCCATATTAATACACCACCAAGATCTTTTCCAATAATATAATTTGCCTAAAATAATATAAATAGAAAGTTTTTTTTTTTTAAATTATAACAAACATACACGAATAGTAAGTGTATCAATATTATCATATCCCACCCACATGCCGTCACCATATGCATACATTGATTTTTGTACATCATCATATTTACTTGTCCATGCACTACTCTTCAATTTTTCACAAATCTAAAATAAATAGTTTAATTATTCGTTATGTTCTTCTCTTCTTATCTTACTTCATAATAAGCTAAAAATCCTTTTTCTCTTGTATATTTTCCAGCATCACCAGGTCCTGAACTTGGTGCACCAATACCAGTTTGTGAACTATCGACTAATTTAAATGTTCGTCCATACATAGCTAAACCCATACATATTTTTTCTTTTGGCATTCCTTGTTGAATCCAATAATTAACTGCCCAATTCTTAAATAAAATCATATTAATATGAAAAAACAAATAATTTCATTTTATTATCTTACTTGATTGAGTGCCATTGCATTATCAGTTTCTTCTGGTCGTGCATATAAAGCTGTATGAAATCCAGTTGAATTTTCCCAACCACCACCATGAAGATCATATGTCATAAGATTAATAAAATCAAGATATTTAGCAATTTTATCAATTTCATAACCAGCTTCAATAGTTGGTTCACCAGCACCAACAGCTGCTGATAAAAGTAAATTATAAGGTTCAAAAGCTGCTTTTAATTCCTAAAAAAAAGAAAACATTTTCCATTTCACAAAATTTCGAAGAAACAAACTTTGAGTAAAGTAGTGAAGAGCTTTTTATCTTGTGGTCGACTACCGTCTCGACTACCAGGATATTCCTATAAAAGAAAAAAATATATAAAGATCAATTCATTTTAATCATATATTATATTTATACCCAATCCATATCAAGACCATCGAATTTATTATCACGTATAAATTGTGTTGCTTGTTTAACAAATCCTTTTCGTAAATTTGTATCTGCAACCATATTAGAAAAATTACCAGAACCAAAATTCCATCCACCAACAGCAAGTGATATTTTAATATCACTAGATTTTTTCAATTCCATTATACGTGTATACATGCCTATAGAAAATCAATTTGATAAATAAAATATATTAACAAAATAAACCAACCTTTGCTCCAGTCAGTATCTTGATCATTCCATTCATATGGTGCAAGTTTGGAATCTTTCAAGACAGCAAATGCATAAATAACATTTGTACATAAGGAAGGATCGAGATTTTCAGGAAAAAATTTTCCACCATCAGTTCGATATTGTGCCCAACTAAAAATATGTATATATGTATTTTTTTGTAAAGCAGACATTCATTTTATTTACTTTGTATAATAACAAACAATACGTTTTCCTTGTCCAGATGTAGGAGTATTTGATGTTGTTGTTGATGCACTTGTTGTTGTTGGTGTTGGTGATGTTGTTACTCCAGTTTGACCATGAAGAACATTAATGGCTGTATTCATTAAAGGATATTTTCCTTCATTACACACAGTACCAGTAAAATCATCAAGATCCGGTGCCCAAAACATAATACCAGCTAAACCCATATCTTGAGCATATTTAACCTTCAAACTAAGAGAATATGCATCATCGAATCCAACCCATTCTTGACCTTTGTATGCATAATTTGACTTCTGTTCATCATCGAATACTTTTGTCCAACCTTGTTGTTGTATACGATTACATATTTCATAATAAGCTAAAAATCCTGCTTCACCAGTATACAAACCAGCGGCACCTACGAAAAAAAATATATTTCTTACTAAAAATAACAATGTAATATAATATCTAACCTGGTCCAACTGCAGGTGCACCAATTCCATTATTAGTAGTACTAGATAAACGAAATGTTCGACCATAAAGAGCTAAACCCATAACAATTTTTGATTTCGAACAACCTTTATCAATCCAATAACGAACAGCCCAATCTTGTGTTAACTGTTTATTAGTTTCACTATCACTTGCACGACTATATAAAGGTGAATTAATACCAGTTTGTGATTCCCATGAACTAAATATATATATATATATTGATGAAAAGAAAAATCTTAAAAAAAGAATTTACCCATGTAAATCATAAGACATTAAATTAACAAGATCAAGAGCCTCACAAACTTTAGGAATATTATAGGCAGCATCAATTGTTGGTTTACCAGCACCAACAGCAGCCGTTAATAATAAACTATATGGACTAAAAGCTCTTTTAAGTTCGACTAATAATTTTACATAATCTTCTTTATCTGTTGGTCTTGAACCAGGACGTGAACCCGGATATTCCTAAAATTTAATTTTATTCTAAATTTTTTTATTTTTAAAAACTATTTACCCAATCAATATCAAGCCCATCAAATTTATGTTTTTGTAAGAAAATAATTGTTGTTGTTATAAATGTTGCACGTTTTTTATCATCACGAGCCATATCAGAAAATTTTCCACTACCATGATTCCAACCACCAACAGCAAGTAAAATTTTTGGTTTTCCTGATTTACGTAAAGCCATCATTCGTGCGTACATACCAGTTGACCATTGAGTACTTTCATCATTCCATTCATATGGAGCTATGACACCATTGGTTAATTGTCCAAAACCATAGACGATATGTGTACAAAGAGTTGGATCTATATTTTCAGGATAGAAACGACCTGGACCATTACGATATTGTGCCCAGTTAGTATAATAACATACAAGAACAGGTGCTAAATATAATGAAAAACAAAAAAGGATTTTGAATTATAAAAAAAATAATTTTTTTGCGCATACTATGTGATGTAGATGATGATGGTTGATCTTCAACTGTGGTAGGACTAAACCATTGTTGCCAAGATGGTGGTGGTACATCAACATGATTTGTATTGGATACTTGGAAAGATTCAATATGAAGATCAGTTCGTGATTCTGTTGTATTTGTAATTGGAAGTGGTGCAGTTGTAGTTGTTGTTAATGGCGTAGCATGTGAAAGTTGAAGGTCGAATTCAATACAATAAATATTTCCTAAGAATTTGAATTGTATTGGACAATTTTCATTACCAGCCTTCGAAATATAATAATAATTAAATTTTCGTAGCTATAAGATTATTTACTTTGTTAAGATTTTTAATGATGGTTCTGATAATAACAGGTAAATTTTTAAAGAATACTTTAGTAGTAGTACGAACAGCTTCGACATCTGTCGCAGTCATATCTAAATTACTTTGATCAAGTTTAGATACAAGTTCATTTGCAATTAGATCTACTGAAGACAATGATGAGTTTGATGAACTATCAGAGTGTGAAAGTATATATTCAGCTAATTTAAATATTATGTTTTGTGTAAAACCATCTGCTGTTGAATTTAATTCAATTGGTACTATAGAGAGAAAAAAAAGTGCATTAGAATGAGTATACATATATGTACATGAAAGCTATTTTATTTTTACTTGACTTAGGCTTTGAAGGTTCAGTATGAGCCCAACTAGGTTTATCTGGATGTGTTTCACTGCCATTGGTGTTTGTTTTATTGTCTACGGATGAATCTGGAAGATTTGAGCTAGTGCTATTTCCAGTTTCAATCTTCGAAGATTGAGTTGTTATATTTTCGATAGTTTGATTACCTTGTGATACAGTTGTGTTTGATATTGTGACATTGGTTGCTGTTCCAATAGCAGCTGTTGATAATTCTGGAATATTTGTTGTAATGTTGTCGATAGTTTGATTACCTTGTGATTCAGTTGTGTTTGATATCGTAGCAGCTGTTGATGATTCTGGAATATTTGTTGTGGTGTTTTCGATAGTTTGATTACCCTGTGATTGGGTTGTGTTTGCTATCGTAGCATTAGTTGCTGTTTCAACAATAATTGTCGATGAATCATGTACATCCGTTACATTCGTTGCTATAAATAAGATAAACAAACTTGAATATATAACATATCAAAGAACAATTTATTCATACCTGTTGTAGTCGCAAGATCAGACGGGACAGTTGAAATTGTAATCGGAAGTGTTGTTTCAATAACTTTTTCTGTTGTAGCTTCAACAATGACTGGAGCTGAAACTGTACTAGATTCATTTTGAGCGTTGACAGACAAGTTCACTAAGAGCAATAACACTAAGCTAAAAAGAATATTTATTATAAACGTACAATTAAATAATTAACTATATATTATACATACACGTGTGAAATCCGTCTTAGCATGATCATATTTTAGATATTTTTATGCTTTCTTGACGAGCAATTCAATTCAAATGAATGTAAAGTATGATAAAGAAACAGACGAAACTATTTTCTCCTTATGATCTGTTCAGACGACTAGAATTATTCCTTTCTCGGTCTATTTACTTCTAGTAACATCTTTACTTTGTATTCTTTCTCAGCTCGTCAGATATAACTTATACAATACGAATTAGACGTGTTCAGTTTGTATGCTATATAACCTTTCAGTATAGTATGATTTTTAAAATTAATTCAAGTTATAAATCCTCACATACGATTTTATATTTTTGTATTTTGTTTGTCATTCATATAATTAAATAGAGAATTGTTGGATATTTATTTCATTATTAATCATATTCATTTTACAAAAGCAAAGAAAATTAAACAAGTTAATAGATATGTCGTCGATGTGATTTATTTCTTTTTCTTTTCTATAAAAGAAGAAGAAGAAGAACGAAAGAATCTAGATCGATCATATGTGCGATATTCTAGTGCATTTTTCATAGCTGATTAACGATTAAGTCATTCAATCCGTGTTACAGTCGATTAATTGTCTTTGCTTGAATTGATTTCGTAAAATTCTCACATATCGATGTCAACATGATGTCTCTCATTTTCATTTCTTTTTTCCCAAGAGAATAATTAACATTGAACGTATACATTCATTTGATCTGTTCATTTAGTCTTTTTTATTAAATAAATCTATACAAAAAAACAAAAACACCAAGATTTAGATTTCTTTACATATATATATATATAATTTTATTAATGAAGATACTGTGTACAGGAAGACTAGAATCGTACAGAGCGAATACAACCTAATGATGATAATTGTTGTTGTTGTTGAATATTCACCGATGAATGTATTCGTGGTAATACAAGTGTAACAGGTAAATTTTCTTGTATGACAGTATGATGAATAACAAGTGTACTTAAATTGATAAATGTTTTCGATGAATTCTATAATAAACAAATTTAATTAAATGAAAATTGAAATAAATATTTTTGTTAAACTTACTTGTATTCGACAATTATTATTATGACTTGTTCGTTGAATAAAAAAATGTTCAATAGATTTTTCATTGATTTTTAACGATAAAATAAATGGATAATCCAAACAAAGATAACTACATCGAATAAGAAATGATCCAATTGGTTGTTCAATATTATTTAAATATTCTTCACATATCTCTTTCGGTAAACCTTCTTGATACCAACCAGCAACATTTAATAAATCTTGATCACTAGAAAAATTCGAAATATTAATTAAAAAAAAATGTAATTCAAGAACTTTATCTATCGAAGGAGCAGCTGGTCAGGAAAAGCAACTCACTAATATGTTAATCAACCGTGTTGAACAATTGAAAATTTGATTATCGTTACTATTGACGCCCTATTGTCTTTCCTACATATATAGTATTATTGCAATTAGATGCTGTGCGATCAAGTGTATGTATAGACGAAACAAGACAATAATCTCCCGGTCATCTCTGTCTGCACACACATAAATATATATATATATCTTTACATCTGTATGTAATTTAAGACGTCGGTGTATTCATCACGCGATATGGTTGAATGAAAGTGAATATGATCATATTTCAAGGTCGAAAATAAAAGACTTACTCGATTCGATGACGTATTATTGGTTTTGGTGTATCAACAGACATGGAAATAATTGATTGAGAATCGAAATGAACTTGTTTATTAATAGTTACACGTATTTTTTCAATTTGTTTATCTAAATCCCAAACATTATCATAGATATCTGAATTATGATCAGATGTATCTATTCTTGTTGTTTGTGATGGTGATGATGATGAAAGAAGCGATGCTAAACTTTTATGTTTCGATAATTTTTCTTTGAAGTATTTTGTTATACTAATACGACGATGTGCTGATGATGATTGATCAGTTTGAGATAAACTTAATCGTGAACCATATCCGGATGAAGATGATAATGATATAGATGAACAAGAAATATCGCGATCAAATCGAAATGAATCGGTAGTTTTAAAACCATCAAGTTTCGGCATAGTATCTAGAAAATTAAATAGAACTATTAGATGTATGTCATCAATTGCTCAATTTCGTCATATAATAAGGAAAGTAAACTTACGTTTGTATGAAGATAATATTGTTACTACTCCCAGAACTAAATAAAATAATTTTTTATATACGAACTTGTTACTAATTTTCAAAGGCAATCAATCGATTACAAATGATTAGAATACACAAATTGATGCTCTTTTTATATATGTGTTGAAAGCATGTATATAATCAGTCTATTAGTAGTTTGTCACTCGTGTATGAACCGCCTAAAAAAAGAAGGAATGATAATTGAATTGAACTATCATTAGAATAGGAAGAATAGAATTGTTTCCATTCTCTCTCTCCTTCATTTTCTCTCTTATCACGAAAGAGAAAAACACACATGTGTTCACACATGAGAACGAGAAAAAGAAGAAAAAAAAAAGATCTAAATTCATCACTAGATTCAATTGTCTCTCTCTCTCTTTCACTATTGATTGATAGACCATATCATATATGAAAACGAAAAGTTTTTATCCTTGGTTTTCATTTTAACAATGATTGATCGATATACGACCTATAATAAAGATAAACATCTGTTTGATTTTCGAAAATACTTCACTAACAAAAAGATAAAATAAAATAAAAAAAACAAATTTTCTTGTTTCTTCGATTGAATACAAGAAAACATCTAGACAGACGCACCCCAAAGCAATCATCAATGTATTTTTCCACTTGTCGCATTCTATTCCATTTCTTCTTTTAATGAGTTTCATTCTAATACTGACCGACATTGAATTGAAAGAAAAAGAAAATAATGACGGAACTGGGTGGACAGATTGTTGTTTTGAGAGAAAAAAAAAGAAAATGATGAGCATTTGGATGAATTGATCGAAGATGAAGGACGGAAGCGACAACATACACGCAATGATCTTTATCAAATGTCCGTTTGTCTGTCAGTTAGTTTTATTTTAACGAATAAACAATCATTGATTTAATCGATTGACACTGTGTGAAATCATGATTCCACAGTTCATTTTTAAACAAGTTCTACAACATCTGCAAAGGATTTATTTAGAAAACAGCATTCTATAACACATGATGTGATATATCACACATTAAAATAAATCGTTTTATTAACTTTTTTTCTATTGAGAAAAATATACATTGTATTTTGTACATTATGAAATTTAATATTAGTCAACGAATAAAAATTCTTATAATCTCTGCTTTTTTTATTCACGTATTAGATTACATTATATATATATGTAGATAAGAACAAAGAATTTTATCATCAGTTATAAGCACGTTTGCTGATTGTCAAATCTGTGTGTACACTTTCACGTCTTTGCGTATGAGAGTAAAAAAAAGTCGGTTTCACTCATTAAAGAACTGTTGGTTTTGTATCAAAGAGAAAAATTCATTCTCAAACGTTCACATTGGTCGTATTGTAGTAGACTCCTTTTTTTCTGCTAGGGAAAATAATATTCTTCTCGATAGTAAGAAATAAACTTATATACATCCGTAGGTAATTTAACATTTCTTTCTTTCTTCTTTTTTTTATCTGCGTGTGATATTTATATATATACTGCTGAAAAACTCATTTTTTTTCTTTTTCTTTTAGAATATATTTATCCTATACAAATGTCTACTTCGTTGACGACTGCTCAACTCAAAGAATTAAAAGATGCTTTTGAGTTATTTGATACAGGTATGTGAATAAAATAACAATAAAAACATTTTATTAAATATATATAAGAATAGATCGATCTGGTAAAATATCCGAAAAAGAATTTGGAAATGTATTCAAAGCATTGAATATTAAAATAAATGATAAACAATTAAAACAAATAGTCAATCAAGTAGATACAGATGGAACTGGTATGTGTTGAATTAAAATGAAAGTTTTTTTGTTTACTTTTATATATATTTAAGGAGAAATTGAATTTGAAGAATTTTGTCGTGTCATGGGTGAATCATTTTCTAAAAAATATTCTCAAGATGAATTACGTGTTGCTTTTCGTCAATTTGATCAAGATAATTCAGGTTATATTCAAGCAAAAGAACTTGAAAATATTATGAATAAAATGGGAAAACATTTGAGTAAATCACAAATTGATGCTATGGTTAAATCTTTAGATACAAGTGGTGATGGACAAATTTCGTTTGATGAATTTGTTCAATTATTTAAATAAACATTTACAAAGACTAAAAATTTTTTTCTCTGTTCGTATCATATTGATCAACAATAAAAAATTGTCTTGTTTAGGTAGAATTAATTTCCAGGAACATTTGATGAAGCTGGTAATGGTAAATGAACAGCAGAATAAGGATAAACTGAAAAATGAGTTGGATTAGAGCTTTTTCCTACATAGATAAAAGTTTATATAGAGAAAAAAAGGCATGAAAAAATTTTGATTACTTTTTTTTTGAATACGATGATATGCAAAGACTGGTAGAAAACGACGAAAATTTCCATTACGTATGATATATATGAATGGATTCCATCTAAAATAATCAAATACAATTCATATATGATAAAAAATATAGCACGTACACAACGCTTGTTTTAGCAAATATTGCTGGTATTGTTCCAGATAGCGGTGACAAAAGATGTTCATCAATAAATACACGAATAAAAACGCTTATTGCATATGGAGTCCATGCAAGAAGAAAACCACCTTAATTTTATCAAAAAAAATGAATTAAAAAAAACTTAATTCTACTGTCTCTTTTTGTTTACCGATAATAAAAATAACAGTGTATGTTACACGATGTTCGATTGCAAGTTGACGTCGAATAAAAGATGCACTGAAATTGATATTAGTAGATCGTCGATGTTCATGAACCTATAACAAAATATTTCATATCATCTACTTTTTCTTGTTATTCAAAATTCTATTTACTAATTTAAACACATTTATATTTGTTATGAATATTATAATGACCGGTATAAGATAAACAAATATAAGAATTGTCATATTATAACTTAATACATTGAATGATCTTTCTTCCCATTTAATACTACATGATGCACCCACACCCTATATAATGAATTTATATAATATTACTAATTTCTATTAATATCATACTTCAAAATCATAACTAGACCATCCAATTATTGGCATTAATGTCCAGAATAAAGCGAATATATAAGCACATAAAATACTTATATAAGTTTGTTTAATTGTTATTGTTGTTGCTGTAAATGATCGTGTTACGACAAGATATCTAATTAATACAATGAATTATTTAAAAAAAACTGAAGTTTTTTCATTATACCTATCCATAGAAAGTAAACATAATATATACATATTTGAACAACCTGCAAAATAAGCAATAACAGCTTCAAATACACAACCAGCATAACCAAAAATCCATCTAAAATTTATATGAATATTTTTGTCAATGATTTTATTAACAAACAAAAAATATTCTAACCTGCATTTTATAAGTGCAATAGCTGGCATTGGTATTTCAAAACAAGCTCCAATAAAATCTGTTAATATTAAACTACCAATAAATATATTTGTTGATGATTGTCGTAATTTTTTATATCGTATAAATATATATAATATTGAACCATTTAAACTCATACCAAAAACCCAAAGAAATATTAGATAATATCCAATGGGTCGTAATATATAACATGGTTCAAGTTGTTTAAATGATGATAAATTATTAGAAATAGACATTGATCTAATTATGATATATAAGAAGAATATGTTTATGTTTTATTACTACCTTTAAATAAGTTAGTGATAGAAAATGTAAAATGTTTTTTTACTTATAAAGCTTAACCTAATTCTCTGCTCATTTGATAATCATCTTGTCTTGTTGTACTTTTAACTTTTCTTAATTATCTTATCTATTTCCTATATATAAGATTACATATAATTAGTATAAAAATGTTTTTTTAAAGTTTGCTTTTTTAGTGATTAGTATATTGTTTCATTTGACGTAGTTAAAGAATATTTTTGTTAAGGAATAGCGATTTTTCTATGTTATTCAATATTGTTAAATATCTTCTGTATAGAATTCATTATTAAAGAAAAACGATTTATATTTAACTGAAACATAAAATACTTCAGATGAGTTCGGGAATAATTATACTGAACAAGTAATATTTTGTTTAAACCTTGGAAATGTGGATAGGATGTGAGCGTGAGTGTTGATTGACGTAGGTAAGTGATGTGCGTGTTTGAAAAAAAGAAACATTCACATCCGGGCCAATTCATACATCTACCTACACTTATACGCTCACTGCAACTAGTAGACCTGCCCATACCTATAACAAAAAACTCATCTGCCACTGTCGCTTACATCCTCAAAAATAAATACTAGACAAGAAAACCGTAGTTTCTGTTGACTGGTTTAAATAAATCTCTTCATTAGATTGAAACTGGAGGAAGTGAAACTGACATGTTTCATTGTAATACTAAAATTGAGATTAATAGTACTTGATTGAATCTATTCACTATAACTATGCACTAATTACTTTTAATGCTATTTTTGTTAAATTGGACCTTTATATAAATATCTATTCTAACAAATGAATCTATTTGTATATGATAAGATATTTTTAGTAAAACAATTCTTTTGTCTGGGAGATCTTGATAATGTCAATAAAAAGATGATAATCAATTTTCTTGTTTCTTACTTGTATCTCGAGTTTTGCGTTAAAATGATTTAAAGAAAAATTCTCGAGTATATAAAAGAAAAAGATAAAATATTATAATAAATTAATTATTTCCTTTCTTCATAAATTCTTGAAATTAAAATAAATACTTCATTCCCACACATTTTCTTTCTTCTTCTTTATTCAAGTAGCTATATTGAAACTTAAATTTCATCTATTTTTTATGTTTTATCTAATGTTCATGATGAATTATACTTAAAGTTTGAAGTAAATGTCGTCTTATTCTATTTTCTTTTACTTATGTACTTTTTAAATATACGCACTAAACTAAAACTAATGTCGCAACTGTTTATAGTTAATTATAAACAACGAGTGTTGCTGTCACTATCTGTGAATGATATTTGTCGTATAAAATCTCATTTCATATTTTAGCATTAGTTCCTAATATTATTGTCTAATCTCATCTTTGCAGACTAAGCGCTTGGTAATAAAAATGCTAAATTTATCTTTTATGATTTTATGCACTGACTTAACGCTTGTTATTCTGTCTATCTCTTTATTGCATATAAGATCGCGAATAGTAATTAGTTATGTCTCGCGATTCGATTCATAGGTAAAATATGATGACGTCTATTCAAACGATATATATAAGAATAGAAAAATGCGTGAAATAACAAACTTTATTATCACTAGTATATTTTTAGTTTACAATAATCACACTTTTCGGACAAGTTTAACAATGAGAACTTATTTTAGCTTGACCTTGTATGGCGTGTTTAAATAAAAACTATCTATTCTTCCTATTTCTATTGAATTTACATACCTTCTTTTTATGATCATGAAATATTTAAAATGAGATATTTTTAGAATGACTCAAATGTTCTTTTTACCTTAATATTCTGTACTTACGTTACCTCTGAATATTCACTTGTTTAATCATATCTATTAATATGACAAAAGCAGAACTTGATCTTATCTGTCAAATAATATATATTTCATTCAACTATCAAAATTCATTAACCAGGCATCTCCTCCCTTGTATTTGACAGGAAACAGAAGAATTTCAATTAATAGAATTATTTATTTTGTTCAAAAATGAAATAATAGAAAGTTTTTTTTAAAAAAAAATTATCTTTGATATTTAATTATTAATGTTCATTTACAACTTGACTTAGTTTTATATACAATTACATTATAACTGATTGTTTTTTGACCATTCGAACTTGGAACAATAAAATATCCACGTAAATTGATATCATGAATTACAACATCTGGTATATCTCCATTTAGATCTGATGATGAAATATTTTTCATTTGAAAATATTTCAATGAATGAAATGATTCAATAAAATATATACGAGCATCATCTTCAGAAGAATTTTTAAATATATATTCAACATAATATGTCATTGAGCTACTATCTTCATCACCTTCAACTATTGTAACTTTTCGACGATATGAAACTTCAGTATTATAACCATATACTGATGTATATGTTTCACCGATCGCTATATTTGGTAGATCAGTTTGTGCAATAAATTTGCCACCTTTATTTATTAATATACGACCATTAGGAATAAAACTAGTATTTGATGTTATATTGAATGCATTCAATAATTTACCAGTTGAATTAACAGGTAGAAAATCACCTGAATAATAATTAAATGAATTAACTATAATATCGTCTTGTAAGAATGGAATAGATTGTGTTGAATATGGTGCTAATATAGAAGTAGATGGAAAATTTGGTTCAATTAGATATATACCACTGATATTAGCTGAATATGATGTTTCATTACGTGAAAATTCAAATGGTTTTTTGTATAATTTGATATCTTCTAAAGATTGAAAAGAGAAGATTTAAAAGAAAAACTAAGGGAAACAAATTTTACCTGAAACAAATTCTATTACTTCAAAAGATATTGGACGACTACCATTATTACGAATATCAGCAAAAGCATGTATTTCAATTTGTTTATTAGAACCAGTTGGAAGTTCATCAAGTGTATAACGTGGTGTCCATTGAAAACTGTTATCATGATACGATAAAAATGGTGCAAACGATGAATTTAGTGGTAATGATATATTACAATAAAATTTAATATTATAATAAGGTATAACAGGTATTGTTGAATATTCAAGATCGTCGAATGATTTTAAATAGAAATAACGATTTGGTTGTTGAACTTCACGAAAGACACGATCTTTGGGATTAAGAAGTTCAATTTCAATAGTTTCATTAGATTTTAGATCACGACGATAAAAATATCGTGAACCTGCTTGTTCAAAATTTGGCATTGAATGGTAAGTAATGATTCGTTCAGTAACATTAGGATCTAATACTGTTAATGAATCTATAGATATTTGTGAATATTCTGTTTCAGTTAAATTAAAGTGATAGCATTCATATGTAGATGATTGATCTAAGATATATTTTGATGGATTTAACTTTGTCATTGGACGAACTATTTGAGTGAAATTTGCATAGAAACGTATGGCTACACTATCTTCATCGTTCAAAGACGAATCTGCTGAAGATAATGGCAGAGAAATAGTTGCTAATAATACAAAAATAATAACTATTGAAGAAGACATTTTGGAAAAGAAATATCGTAAATGTCCTAGTATATATATAGATGATGAACTGACGGATAGAAACAATGTTTGATAGAAAGAATAGACAAAAAAACTTCTTCGTTAATACAAACGATATCCTTTACATATAGTTCATATCATTCTTTACTCGACGTTTAACTGTATGACATATATATTTATTCTAATAAAGAGAAAATAAATAAATTTTCTATCGAGGGTTTAATACGAATATTTGTTATCCATTTACCGATGATTTGTGTTTTGTTGTAAAAAATATCAACACTATGTTATTTTTTTCGAAAAATTTATTTTATTTAAAATGAAATAATAGTTTTCTTTTGCAGTGTTATATCACAATTTAGTTTTCTTATTTATAAAGTTTAATTCTTTGTTTAATAATAAACTTGCAAGAAAATGAAATGCTGTTAAAATAACAATCATTGCCATAAGTATAACATAACGACTTATACTTTCACCAATTTGTAACCAACTACCTTCGGTTTTAATAACAAAAAATAATTCAAGCGCTAATAAATCACATATAATTAATATATATAAACGAAAATATCTAATTATATCAGGATTTTTTATCACATATGCTGTTGCACAATTAACAATAAGTATTGGTAATATAATTTTAAATATAATAACAGCGCCCATTAAAAATGGATTAAATACAGTTAGAAAACAATAAACATTGGATGGATCAAATGAATTAACTGATGCAAAATTTCCTGTACCAAAAAAAGCTAATAAAATAAATAATAATGATTGAAATGTAAATAACCAAATATTTTCTTGATGTTGTTGTTCAGATGTTAAAACCCATGCTAACATTAATGAACAAAGACATAGAACAAAAAGAGCTTCATATTGTGTTGAAAGAAGTATATAAATTGTTAATATTGATGTAAATATAATAATAAGTCGTTTCAAACGATATTTTGATGAAGAAAAAAATGGAAGAAAACATGAAATAAATAAAATAATCCAACTAACAATATGAATCCATGACGAACGAATTAATAAATGATGTACTAGATAATTATCAATTATAGCAAGTAATAAACATATACGTTGAATATAATAAATAATTGATGTTTGAGATTCAGATTTGAAATAAAGATAATGAAATATTAATATCAATATACCTGATAATACAGTACACCATGCTAGAGTAATTTTGATTGTTCCAAGTGTTGGAAGAAATGGGAATATAAGAATAATTAAAAGTAAAATTCCATATGCTAATCGACGACGATCATGTATTATTGATCTAGAAAAGGTATTTAATTATTATATGTATGAATATTGATTTTCAGTTATATATTCTAACTGTTCTTAATATTACTCGAAGATAGGGATGGGTTTGGGTGGATATGGGTGAGAGTGTGAGTGCGAGTATAGATAAGAGTGTGGGTGAAAATGTGAATGAAAGTGAAAAGGATAGTACCTGCACTCACCACACTCTCATTCACACCCACACCCACATTCACCCACCCACACCCCATTCACCCACCCACATTCGCACCCACGCCGTCACCCTCTTGTCTTATTCTATTGATGAGAAAAACTATATTTACCCTTGCCAACGTCGAACAGCTTCAATAAATAATAGGAAAATACCAATTGATATCGTCCAACGATGAAAAAATGGTAGTATATATGTTTGTAAAAAAATTCCAATCATAAAAATTTTTAACCAAAATGAAAATGATTTCATTTGATTGAAACCTTTTTGTTGTATCCATTCAATTATGAAATCAGCTGAAATCCATGTATGTACACAAACAAGTCCTGGATATAATAAATATGTCCATGGTGATTGTTCAATTAATAATAGAATAAAAATTAGAATAGATAATATTTTAAATAATAATCCTATAGGTGAAAATAATGGTATATTAATTGAATTTAATTGATATAAAATTGTTGAAAGTGTTGTTAAAAATCCAGCAATAATTAAAATACTAAGTAGAAAACGTCGATATGTATGATAATAATGGCTAGCTAGTGCAACATGATGCATAAAATCTATTCAAAAATGAATTGTTTTTTTTTGTGCCTTACAAAGTATTTTTTTACCTTTAATATCATCTTTAACTTCATATAAATTCCTATAACTTTCACTTTTTTGCATCCGATCAAAAAATTTATCTTCATTTAAATTATATGATTTAAAATATAATAAACGATTTTTTAATATATCAAATTGTTTATGAACTTGTTCAAGTAGTTGTCGTGCATTTTGAAGATAAGCTTGAAGAATTTCTTCATCAACTGGTAATAAATAATCAATTGGTAAACGACCAACAGAATTTATTGAATAATCAAGTCCAAGAAAGTATGACATTAATGGACATAAATCTGCTTGTTCAATATGAACATCTTTATGATGTGATGCACGAATACCTGAACCCCAAACAAGTAATGGTGTTAAAGTTTCTGTATCATCACCAGCACCATGTGAACCCCAATCAGTCATACCTAAAATTAATTATCTCAAACTTTTGCTAAGTAAAATTATATTATTTACCATGATCAGAAGTAAATACATATGTCGTTTTTTGATCATTTTTATAATAATTCTCAATTAATGTTTCTAATCGTTGAACAATTCCATCGACAATATGAATATTTTTCATATAAACATCTGACCATGGTTTATGTGAATGACCATTTGTATCAATACCAAGTAAATGAAAAAAAAAGATTATTTTATCTTTACTTAATTCATTTTCTAATGTATTATTTAATAGAAATTTTCGAAATTGTCTTTCAACCCAAAGATCTAATTCATGTGCACGATCATTACCAAATTCTTCATCATTCGAATGATAACATTCAACATAAAAATGTTCATAAGATTGACCACGTTTAAACATAGGAACAATATCTGGACTACCAAAACCAAATGTATATGTACTTCGATTAAATACCGAATCAAATTCAACTTAAAAAGAAATAAGTGATGATATAACAGATAATCTCGTTTGGTCTTTTTTCTGATAATAATATCATTAGTTTTGTTATTAGTCTACTGACGAATGATCAGGTGTTGATAGATAGAGCTCATCATCTAATAAACATATACCTGCTGATTGCATAATCATGTTTTTACTTATGATATGGTCAGATACATCAGAGGAAGATTAGAAGAAAGAGATGGGCAACTCCAACTCCGGAGCTGGAGTTGCCCATCTCCGTTAGAAGAACTATTCTTTTGTTTGTATTTTACCTGGATTCTCTTTCCATCCACGTGAAACAGCTGATACATCTTCATAAAACCCAGAAATAATTGCTACATGACCTGGTCGAGATTCAGTTGGTACACGTGTATGTGAAATACCGCTGAGGCTTGCTCGTTTCTCAATAATTGAATTAAGATAAGGTGTATTATTCAGATGTTCGAAAAATTTATCAGATCGAAGACCATCAGCAACAAAAAGTACAAGACGTTTAGCACGTAGCGTTCGTGTTGACGTATGTAAAGGCATTCCATGATTAATTGGTGATGTAAAATAAACATCAAATATTGAATAAAACAATACTAAATGACTTAAAAGTATCAGAATAATAAAACGTTTGATTTCCATTGAAGAATTTTTTTGTTGTTAAACCATCTACAAATTATATCGATTATTTTTATTTTGCTATATATGCAAAATTTATTTCAGAAAAAAAAAATTTAAGTATACAAAGTCATTGCAAAAAAAGATGAGTAATGTAAAAAAAAACATGCAGTACACACACTGTTAAACTGACACTAACGTAATAAAAACTACCAATTTACAAAAAATCAAAAAACAGCAAAGAATAATATTGCATTGATTAAAAAAAAGTCAAAAATCATAAACAGATCGTTACGAAAAAAACAGAATAAGGCAAAATGTATATCTGAACGAAATGAGCTCATTGAATTAGTAATGAAAAAATGTTTTTATATATAACTATCACGTTGTCGAAGATAGCAAAGTAAACCAAGTGCAACCACAATACAAAAACCCTTAAAATATTCATATCTTTAGAAGAACGAATATATAAAATTAATTTTATAACTCATGCATGAAATGTTTTGTCGATAGATCAGAGATAAAACAAAGTGAACAATATAAAACTTAAACTATCATTTTATTCAACTAATACAATACTTATCTTATCAGTACATCTGATCTTTTCTTTTGATATACGAATAAAAAAATGATAATTGATCGATCAACTTAGTTATTACATGTTTGTATCGACTGAATAATTATATATGAAATAGGAAACTTGTCAAAATATGATAGAGATTGACACTCACTAGATTAATCCCTATCCTACTAGTCATATATAAACAAACAAGCTTAACAATTCATTATTTCGTATCGAGTAATAAAGACAAAACAAAAAACTTACCTCAACAAAAACAAGAACAAAGGCAAGAATACCAACGATCATTAAATTTCGATTAATTTCCTTTTGAATCATATTAAAACAACCCTGTATAATAAAAGAAAAACATTTTCTAATTATTCATATTTTCTTGTTTCAAATATATACATCTGTATAGATCAATCCTTGAGTTTCATTTAATTTCATATGTTTTCCACAACCAAATTTTTCTTCAATACAACATGAATCAGGTATATAAGAATGATCTGACCAAACATCACCATTAGACCAATCGCGATACTCATCAATACCACAACAATGAAGCTAAAGGAAAATTTAAGTTTAAATCATTTCATGTATTTTCGAATTTTACTCGTCTTTGAATGATAGTCATTTTTTTATAAAATTCATTTTCTTTATCTGGATATTGACGTATATTATTCAATAATTTCTCGTGCGTAGACATTGCAACCTTAATAAACGAGTATTTACTATTGTATTTTTCAAAATCAAATATTTAATTTACTCGTTCATTCAAAGCAATAATAAATACAACACCAAATAATAATCCAACAAAGATTATAACCATTGTTATGATGTACTAAAAAAATATTTATTATTTTAAAAATATATATATATATATCTTACAATAAATAGTAATGCGCGTTTTTCAAACCAAGCACCCATACATCCAACAATGCCCAATAACATTGAAAATTTCGCTAAAAAAGAAATATTAAAATAATTATTAGGTTATGAAAAATAAACCTGAAATAATCAGTATCATAGGCGCCGTAAACCATTGACTACCCATCAGAGAACCATAATCCGTGGTTTTCAAATGTAATAACCAAGTATATACAACAATTGCAAGTCCCAATGCCTGTTAAAACAGAATTTTATTCGTAGTTTGTAAAAAAAACTAATTTTAAACTTACAAAAAAACATATATTTATTATTGAAAAAACACATCGAAATAACATATAGTTCGAGGACATTGTCAATCAATGATCAATGAATGGTTGTATGCATGTAATGAAGTCAATCAATTGCTCTGACTTTATTGGATTATTTGATATGTCAATGAATGTCTAGAACGATAGATGTCATGTATTATATTTCATAATATTTAACCTAATAATAATTGGTTGATTTTAATGTCTAACGTCAACACGTGTTCGATAAAAACCTTTTTTTAAATATTTTTTTTGTAATCACGCCTGAAACAATAATTGACGAGATTACTGCACCAACTAGTTTAATGTCGGATACAAATGAGACAGTAAAAGAAACCGGTGTTAATCATGATGAAGAAGATGAACAACAACAAGAAGAAGAAACATGGCTATATGAAAGTATGAGAAAAATAAGTTTTTTATTAATATGTACATTATTTATTTGTAGACAATAAAGCAAAAGATGATGAAATCATGTAAGTATTTTATTCAATAATTTTATTTATCTAGATGAAGGTTTTGTTGATAGAGATAATACAGCTACACCATTAATTGATGAAATAGCAGCACAAGAAATGGATGTGAAAGTATGTGTATGTCTATGTTTTAGAGAAAATAATCAACTTAATATTTTTATTTACAGGAAAATACAACAACAACAACAATTCCAATAGCAATGTCATCAATTAGTAATCAAGTAGATGAGGATTCAGATTCAGATGATGATGGAATAAAAATAACGATAGGAAATTATGACCCAGATGCAACAAATTTTCAAATAAATCGACGAAAAAATCGAGGAATGTTATCAGGTAGAACAAATTTAGCTTTTTTTTGCAGTGTGTAAATTTAAATAACGTGCTAGGAGTTCCTATTATGGCGTCAAAACTACCAACAATACGTGGTATAGATTTGGATGCACAAGGTGTTATTAATGGAAAACCAACGTATGAATATGATATACTCAATGCTTACAAAGATGAAGAAAAGCCATGGAAAAAACCAGGTTCGATTATTTATGATCTTCACATTTTCTTATGCTATGAAATTATTTTAGGAGCAGATATTGTTGATTATTTTAATTATGGTTTTACCGAAGAAGTTTGGGCACAATATTGTAATCGACAACGACAACTCTCTTCAGATAATAATTTAGCACGTCTTAATCCTGTACATGTAAGACTTTTTCAATCTTTAACATATTCTAGTTATCTTTTGTTAGAACCCACATATGCCACCAATGCATTCTGATCATCCTTCAATGATGCATACAATGAATAATCCTCATCCAATGATGATGATGAATAGACCTCAAAACTTACAAATGATGACACGTCCTATGAACAATCGAAAATCTGATGGAAGAATTGATGTTATTGGTAAGTTGAAGAATTGTAAATATAGTAAACATTGACCAATTATTATTTCAAGGTGCAACTGATCAAACGTCTCGTCGACAGATGCTCGAGACATTAAATAATTTTGAACATCACCAATTTGTGAATGGTTCATCATTGCAAGTTTTAGTTAATTCTCATAAGAAAAGTTCATTTATTTTTCTTTATTCAGTCCTGGTAATAATCAATCATCGAATGGGCAAACGGTAGGTGATCTCATATCATCACCACAACCAGCAACTAATAATGGTCCTTCACCATCTCATGGAACATTTTCAGGTACTCCTCATCATATACCTCAATTTGGTCTACATCGATTACCTATGATGCCTGTATCGAATGGTATGCCATTTCGACCTCCATTTGGTCATCTACATAGACTCGGTGGTCCACAATTTTATCCTCATGGACCTCCTATGGGAATGCATGGTGATAGGTAAAATTGATTTTATTACTTCGACGAAATCTTTCAAAAATTTAATTTAGACTTCAACGACCATATTTTGTACCTCATTATCCTCAACAACCATGGGATAAGTTAGTATTTTATATTCTTTATCTCTATCTATTGATTATATTTTATAGTGCTGGTAGACCTCCTATGCATCGTTTTCCACTTGAAACTATTGGATCAGCAAATAGTGGTAATGAACATGCACCTTATAATAGAAGTCCAGCAGTTGAAGATCATTTATCACGTACATCAACACCAGAAGAAAATCGTGCTAATGGTGATAGTGGTGCTACTATTGGTGATATTGATGAAGCATCAAAAAATGATCGTTATAAAGAACGATACAGGTATATTTGTAATATTTTATGTATAGATGAAAGTCAATTGTATTTTTGTTTCATAAAGAAATGATCAGGATTATCAATCACCGTCTGCTCGTGATCGTCCACCATCTAAAGATCGTTCATCATCATCCTATCATACACATCGTCGTAGTAGAGAACATGAATATGAACGACCGAAAAATGATAGAAAATCATCAAAAGATCGAGATGATAAATATGAACGATATTCACGAAAGTAATTTGTCTTTGAATTTATTTGTTATTTATACTTATCAATATTTTATTATTTAAGACGACATCATAAAGATGATAGTAGTCATCAACATCAAGGTACTGATGAATCGACTCGTATTGTTCGTTCATTACATCGTACACCTACAAAAGATGGATCTTCACCTTCAAATGATATATCTCAACTATTAAATAAACAACCAGAAATAATTGAAATCGATGCAACACCATCATCAACAAATCGAGTACGTCGTGATGATTCTGAACGTTCATCTTCACGACATAATCATCATAAAAAATCTTCAAAACGATCACGACATGATAGTGATAATGAACGAAGTAATAGTCAACATCATCGATGAACAAAAAAGCAGAAATCAATTAGGGAACAAATACAAACTCGACGAATTAATTCGAAACCTTATCTTATCTCACAAAACAAATTAATGCATAAATTTTATTTTCAGTTTCTTTTTTGCTGTTATGTATATTTGTTTTCTGATTGTTATGTAACCTTGTCTTTCCATTCTCTGTTAATTTCAGAGATAAATGACTAAGTATATAATTGATATTTGTATTAAATATCTATGATTGTTGTAGATTTTTATCTATATTAACAAATGGCTAGTCCACGTACCCGGTCGGTTTTAAAAGATCTTAAATTAAAAGATGATAATAATGTTTGTTTTGAATGTGGAGCATTAAATCCTCAATGGGTTTCAGTTTCCTATGGTAAGAAATGTGATTGAACTGTGAATTATTTATTCTGATTTTCTTTTTTGTCATATTTACCTAGGTATTTTTATATGTCTTGAATGTTCGGGTAAACATCGTGGATTAGGTGTTCATTTATCGTTTGTACGTTCAGTAACAATGGATAAATGGAAAGATCTTGAACTTGAAAAAATGAAAGCTGGTGGAAATCGTAAAGCGAAAGATTTTCTTTCAAGTCAACCGGATTATAATGCAAATACAATGAGTTTGCAACAACGATATAATTCTCGTGCTGCTGCTCTCTATCGAGATAAAATTACGACAGAAGCACAGGGTAAAACATGGTCAATAAATTCGTCACCAGCCCAAAATCATAGTTCTTCTTATGTATCATCTTCATCATCAAGTTTGACTGAAAAACCATCAAGAGTAAGAGTCAAATTTTACTAATGAAAATTATATTTATAGTTTTATTTGATTAGCCAACACCAACAGAACGACCACAATATAGAGCATCTGAACAGCGAAGTGAAGATTATAGTGGTGGTGGTGGTGGTTATCAAAATAGTGGATCTAATGATCAACAATATGCATCCGGTCTTGGTAGTGGTAATCCAAAATATTGGGGTTTTGGCAATACAAATTATGATGCATCATCGGAACGACAAGCATCAAATCCAGATTTAGTTGGAGCATCACTTTCAAATGCTGCTAAATGGGCCGGTGTTGCTAAAGATTCAGTTTTTAGTTTATCCAAAACAGCAGCTAACAAAGCAACTGAATTAACATCAAAAGTAACTGAACAAGCTAAAGATGGTTCATTACTAACTAATGTTTCATCGGGTGTAACGACTATTGCATCATCCATGGGTAAACTCGGTACAAAAACATGGTCCGATATGCAATCGTTATGGTCAGGAGCAGATTATCATACCGGTAACCGAGAAGATCAACGATTACATAATAATAATAATTATACGGATTCAGTAAGTTGAATTTTCTTTATACAAAATATAAAATATCTTTTTTTATGTTTCTAGAATGATTGGTCTTCTTCATATCAACAACAATCACCATCGACAAACTTTAATGACAATTCTAGTTATCATAATACGTTTAATAGTTTACCAACTTCAAATTCTTATCATCAACAACAACAGTCTAAATCAAATAATGATGTTTCAAATCGAGGACGTGATGATAGTTTTGAATCATGGTTAAATGATGAACCAAGTTCAAAACCAGCGGCTAGTGCAACACGATCAACATCTTCGAAGAAAACAGGAAATACAAGTTCATCAAAATCTAAATCGGAACCTAAACCTAAACCAGAACCAAAACCAGCGCCAGCACCGAATCTAATCAATTTCGACGATGAAAAATGGGCTCTTGATGATGATGCTGGATGGGAATCGATCGATACCAAATAGAAGTCTCGTGTTTGTTTTTCGCTTCCCTTCTCTCCAAAAATAAGAAGCAGTTTTAGTTTATTTATTCTTTTTTTCTTCTTCTTTACTGGTGTTGTCGTTTGTGCGTATTATTAACAGTTTATTTTCTTCTTCTTCTTCTCTTTATCTATTATTTTATTTCCATTAGGAGAATGTGAAGAATATATAATATCAGCTAATTCTTCTATCCTATTGTAATTTTATCAATCTTTACTCAATACATTTCTTTTCTGTTTTCTGAATATCTTTGTGGCAATTCCAACAAACTATATACACTTTTTGTTGTTTATGATATATAAATATATAAAATCATTATCACATCTTTGATCAGCTTTGAAAACAAAACATGACATAAGGACAGCTATCTTTCTATCTAATTAATACATATTAATCTTGTTTTGTTTGATTATTTACAACAATCATTTCGTTTCGGTTCAATAATTGTCACCTGCAATAGATATCTATATATATAAATATGTTGCATATCATCCTATATCTATCCTTTTTCTTTTTCGACAAAAAAAGGTACGTTTTCAAATCAATTTTTTTTCCTTTTGTCTGACACCTGACACAAATTAGAACGGCATAATAGTATTTTTTTTTGCTAATAGTATCAATATAAAAAGGGTGTGTCGGATGGGAATATAAGATAATGCGTAATTTTTAACATTATCTCACGTCGATGTCATTCAAGATTATACACCCACTAAAAAATTCTATTTCGTTTTGAAAAATAAGAAAAATGTCCCATGATACAAATCATAACAGCCACAGATGTGTATATAATTTGTATGTATATAATTTATTCGGTAGGCGAAATAAGTAAATATTTAAATAATCTTAGTGGAATGTTCGTCGACAACTATAAAAAGGAGGAGAAGAAGAAAAAGAGAAAGTTATGAATATGTATAGCTGAAAGGCACATGTTCTTTCTCGATATATTTACTACGTACTTTAGAACTTACATATGATACCATTTTTCATTTTCTTTGTATATTTTCAAGGCCATTTTTGCCTTTTCAAATGACATCATCCTATTCATTTTACTTGTGCTTCGATGATTATAATTATAATCATATTGATTTAAGGTAGTAACAGATGGTTCTAGAGAGAAGAAAATGAATATTTCTGAATCAAATTTCGTATATATTTTATATTGAAATACTTAATATAAAAATCAATAGTTTTTTTAAGTCACTTATTTCATTGTATTACATTTTTTTAAAAGATAAAATGGCTTGTCCGTATGCACGATTTCTCGAACGAGATGATGACACATCAACATCAACAGCTACATCGAAATTAACATTGAATGGTTCTGTAAATAGTGATGCACTTCACGAAATACTTTCATTAACTGGTTATGGTCAACCAAGTTCAGCTAAACCTGAACTTAAACGTTTACCATCAAGTGATGAATTAGTTACGTATGGAAATTATTTACAATTGAATCGTTTACTTGATTCACAAGTTTTATTAAGTGCGAAACATGATCAGAATAAAAATCCTGTTCATGATGAACATTTATTTATTATCATCCATCAAAGTAAGAATAAGAAAAATTCGATTTTATTTTATATCTACACATTTTTCAGCATTTGAACTTTGGTTTAAACAAATTCTTTGGGAAATTGATTCACTTCGAGTGATATTTGGTAATAAACAAATTGATGAAAGTCATATGTTTGTTTCAATAAATCGTCTTCAACGTTGTGTTCAAATATGGCGTTTATTATGTGATCAAATAATTATATTAGAAACAATGACACCATTAGATTTCATGGAATTTCGTTCCTATTTATCACCAGCTAGTGGTTTTCAAAGTTTACAATTTCGGTTAATTGAAAATAAATTAGGTTTAACGGAAAAAACACGTGTTACTTATAGTCAAATATCGTATAAAAATGCGTTTCCAAGTTCACGACAACAAACAGAATTAACTGATTCATTGGAAGAACCAACATTACTTATGCTTATTGAAGTAAGAGATAATTTTTCGTTTACAAAAACATTATTTGAATATATTTTTTAGCGTTGGTTAGAACGAACACCAGGTCTTGACGATACAAGTTTTTGTTTTTGGGATCGATATAAACGAGCTGTGGCACAATATATCGAATATCTTCAATCAAATGCTCAAGTTTGAAACGAAACATTTTTTTAATTTCTATCAAAAATTTATTATTTTGCAGGATGAACCAAATCCAACAGCTCGTGAAGCAGCATTAGAAGATGTTAAAAAGACAGCTGATACATTTCGTTCATTAATTGATGAGAAATTTCATCAACAATTGGTAGCAAGATCTGAACGACGTATGAGTCATCGAGCTTTTCAAGGTGCTCTTATGATCATGCTTTATCGAGAACAACCACGTTTTCAAGTTTGTTATTGAAATAGTATTAATTAAAATCTATTATTAATTTTCTCTAGGGTCCTTATCAAGTTTTGTCATTACTTATGGATGTCGATGCATTGATTACGAAATGGCGATGTAAGTTTTAGACAAAAGATTATAAATTAGAGTACCTGAACATTTTTAGATAATCATTTAATACTTGTTCAACGACAAATTGGTAATAAACAAGGTACAGGTGGTTCAGCTGGTTATAGTTATTTACGATCAACTTGCAGGTTTGATTGAATATGATTTTTTGTTTTGAAATGTTTGTTTCTTTTTTATTCTATAGTGATCGATATAAAGTGTTTATCGATTTATTTAATCTTGCATCGTTTCTTATACCTCGTGAATTTTTACCAAAATTAACAACGGAAATGAAAATGCGTCTAGCTGTGGCTGATATTCAACCTTCAGTAGATGATGATAAACAAGAAATCGAAGCACATCGAATCTCAGGACAAATAAACGAAAAGGATATTAATGAAGATGATTTTCATCCAGTAAACGATTAATTATCTCCGATTTTACATTTCAAAGAACAAAAAAGATTACTATATTATTTCTTCTTCTTGGGTTTTTTGTTTCCGTTTTTTTTCTCTGTTTGAGATGAGATAAATAATATTTTTTTAAAGACTTCGTATCCTTTCAAGAAAAATTTAACATTAGATAACTTCGAAAAACTGAGAAAAATATATATCGTTTCATTCTAATCAAAATTGAAACAACCGATCGAAAAAAATTTTTTTTTCAGAGAATTCGAAGCTATTGAATTTTGTTGAGTGTCTTATTGTGTTCATTGTTTTTGATAGGAGAAAGTCTTTAAAATTACCGTTAACCGTTCGATTCTTTTTTTTTCTCATTTTTATTTGTATATTATACTTTTGTTCTTGTTCTTGATGAATAAAAGACAGGTATTTAGCTGAATTGGTTTTATTTTGTTTGGGAAGAAGAAAAAAAACATATACAAAATAATTTTATAAAAATATTTAAGCTCGATTTATGTGAGAGTTGGTGATGAAATCTGAGGTAATTTCGGTACACCTGATGGACTAATATTACTTCTTGAATCTGATCGACTTTGATTTTGTATTGTACTATCTGTTTGAGTTACAAATATATTATTCGTATTATCAATTGGACTATCATCATGAGTTGATTGTTCACTAAAAAAACAACAACAACAAAGGTTTTTACGATAGATAAATAAAAGGAAAATCTTACGTATCAATGGTTGTTTCAATTATATTTGTTTTTCTTGCATTCATTCGAATAAATAATTCTCGAAGTACTTGTTCTTTTTGTTCCCATGTTAAATCATTAACAGTTATTCCATTAGTATGATTGTCCCTATACGATAAAAGAAAATAATCTCCCAGGTATTAAAAAAAATTCAGATTTATCATGGAGTGATCTTTTTCTCTTCATACTTGTCATTGCATCATCCTCCTACGTCATAGTCCGGTGACATCTGCTCATCCATTTCATCATCTTTTTTTCTATCTATCCTAGATTCTTTCATCATCTTATTGTAAACTCTTTGTATCCATAGATTTCGTAATAAAAGACATGACTCAATGAAGTTTTAGGCAACAGCGGTTAATAATTTTTCTCTATTCGGTAAAATCATAACATGAAAATTTGCTCACAGTGTTTTATCTAGGTTCTGTTTTTCGGATGGGCGGCGCTCACCCGGACCATCTCAAAATATACAACTACTGTATTTTTTTGGGTGGGCAGACCGAATTTCAGGGTCAGCGTCGCCCACCCACTGAATAAAACACTGTTTGCTCATGTCACTTATCAATTATAAACTTTACCATTTATTTTCTTCATGTAAATCTTGAAATGAACCATTTCTATTGAATTCACTTAATGTTCTCATTCTTGTTAAATCTTCTGGTGCATGATATACATTTAACATTCGATTTTCATTTGTATTATAATTATCTTTATTATGTTCTAAACGATTCTGAATAACTTGTTTTTTAACATGTTGTAATGCATCCAAAAACATAGCTTCTAAATCTGAACGTTGTTCAAGAATTGTTTTACCTAATTTTTTAACTTTATTCATTTCTTTTCCTTTTAATTCTAAAGCACGTTCTAATTTAACAATTTCATTACGTGATGATTGTTGTTCGATATCAGATCGTTCAATAAGTTTTATTCTTTGAACATTAAATTCATCAATATATTGTGTTAATGATGTTTCTAAATGTTGAATTTTTTCTTTTAACTAAATTTAATAAAATCATTTGTATATTAAAATCTATTTGCTTCCTATTACTTCTTTTATTGATTTATTTTGTTTTTGTACTTGTTCAATTTTTTCTTTCATTAATGAATCATTTGTTTCTTTATCATCTATAACTTCAGCAGCTTGTTTTGCTAATTGTTCTTTTAGATATTGTACATCAACTAATTCTTGTTTATAAATATGTAATGATTTAATAAGATCAACATTTTCTTTATAAATACTTCGACCTTTTTCATCTAAAGTTCTGAATAGAAAAAATATAGAAAAAAAAATTCAAGATTTATTTTCGTACTTTATTGCTTCATTTTGTGCATGTTCAGCTATAGCTTCAATTTTTTTATTTGATTCCTGGTGTAAACGTTTTTTCTCATCGGCAAATTGTCGTTCAAATCTTTCCAATGATTCTTTTTGATCACCTTCATTCATCATCATAACTTGTTTAATCTATAAAAAATTGAGATTATAAAACAAAAGAGAAGAAAATATAAACTCTTACTTCATCAAGTTCTTTTTGCATTTGAGCTTTTCGTTTTCGAAAATCTTTTATTTGATTAAGTTCATGTCGAACAATATCTAATTCACTTTCTTTTCTAGCTAATTTTTCATCTAGAAAACGTCTTTGTTGTTTGAAATCAACCATCTTGAAAGAAACAACAAGTATAATTATAGAATTTAGTAAATAAAGATAGATATACATACTAATTCATCTTTTTCTTTAGCTTGTTCTACATGAAGATCTTTGTATTCTTGTTGTAGACGTTCAATCTATTCGATTATAAATAGAATAAGTTGATTATTTAGATAATAATTTACCTCAGCATCTTTTTCAAGATCTTGTTTTTTCAGAAAGGATATTACATCTAAAGTATCCTTTTCTGTTTGACGCATTTGCTCACTTAATACTTCATGTTCACTATTCAAGTTATCATATCTTTCTCTATTTTAATAAAATACAAGAAGAATTTGTATACATTGAAAAATCTTATTTTGCTAACCGAATTTGTTTTCGTGAGTTATCCACCATATTAAGTCGAGTTTGCCATATTAGTGTATTTTTAGCAGCCATTTTGACAGGCGAATCATTTTTTTTGCCTTTTTTTCTTGATAATAGAAAGTTTAGATTAGTTTTTAAGAATTTATAATCTTAGCTCACCCTTTTCCTTTCTTCCCTTTACCACCTTTCTTTCCTTTGCCTTTTTTTGGCATTATTGAATCTAAAATAATTCAATGATCGTATAGAAATATTTTGTCTATAAAATTATATTAAGATTTTTTTTCAAATTTCAATCGCCATTTGCAATCACTTTATTTAAAAAATATGAGCAACAACCTCTTTGCGTTATGAATAATAAATAACAGATGTCACACAATGATGATCATTAAACAAGGAAAAAATAATATAATCTTCAAGCGATACTTTCTTTCTTATTAAATGTTGAACTACTAGGAAATAAAATCGATTTCATATCCAGCACTTTAAATTATACAAAGACACGCAAATTAGTTAAAAACAAAGAAAAAAAAATATTTCAGTGTTTTTCTGTATTCACTAAATGGCAGCTGTCACCAGGCTCGTTTGCATGTTAGATGAAAATTGTTTTATATATATAATCGGCTTTGCTCCCTCTCTCTCTCTCCCCTTTTCCTTCGTTTTCATTTTGACTGCTTTTGTAAGAACAACAACATCTATAAAGCAAATGAAAGGATCGGTAGTGTAAACAACAGCAATAGCCGTTTTTTATTGCTCTCTCTCTCCCTCGCTCTCTCTCTCTCTCTTTCTCTTTTACTCATTTATTTGAAAACAGTTACAAGACTAGAAGTTCTCATCGAAGTACTTGTTTTTGACTATATGTATTTATTGAATGAAGCATAAACTTACGAAACGATCCTTATCTAATAAACATCTTCAGCCACGTTCATTGCCAACGCAAGCAAGACGTTTATCAACACCACATGATTATAATAGAACTTTAACACCCAGTAAAACTAATTCAGGCGCCAATATTACTGATTCAGATTCTCATGTATTATGTTTAAAACCAAATGTACCACTAAAAACTCAAAAATTACTAAAACGTGATTTATTACGTTGTAGTAACCAACGTCCATCACTTCTTGGTGTACAAACATTACAACCACCTCGTATTCATCATGGATCACAACCCGTTCATTCTTTAAACCCATCATCAGTTAATCATCAGGCTGCTAAACGTCATGGTTCATTACCAGATAATCCTCAAACACTTCATGCTACAATTGATCGTGTTGGCCCATGGCCAGATATATCTATAAACTGTCTTCGTTCAGAAGGAAATAGTATTATACAACCGTTAAAAAACTTTCGTAGTACAAAAAATTCCCGTTTTTTTTCACCAAAATATTATGCTGCGTTAGCTGAGAATAATACAAAATTCAAGTTTCAGCCGAAACAATCTTATATTGAAGAATATCGTAGACAAAAAGGTTATTTAATAAGTTCACAACCAACTCCACAATCAACATCTTTATCATCCTCATCATACGGACGATTACAACGATCCGATGATGATCAAATATCAGCGTATGGTACAAGCAGTAATGGTACTGGAAGTTATACAGCTAGAGATCGAACTGATATGTCAACAGGTAATTTATCAGTATCACATCGAAGTATGGTGAAATCAGCAGATGATATAAGTGATAATAATCGATTATCGAGTAATTCATTTGTAAAAACTCAAATAAATAATTTACCACCAATATCAATTCGATATCATAATAATAATAACCATCATCATCATCATCATCATCAACAGCAGCAGCAGCAACAGCAGCAGCATAATTTTACTCAATATCGACTAGCTCGTCCTGTACCGCAACATGCACTTACATTACCAACAATAGTATCTTCAACATTTCAATATGTAAATGATATGAATACAATTGAAAAACCCTATAGAGGTCATAAAAAACTATCTATACAAAATCCATCGCAATTATATATTATTGATGGTCGACAACAGAAAAGGTATTAGATCTATTTTTTTCTTCTTTCAGTTAGAAAGAAAATATTTTTTCTATATTTAAAATACAATTTCACATCGTGTAATTAGTGACACCGAGGTATGAACAAAAAAAAAAGAAAAGAGTCTGTTTCTAACACTAATCATACTAATTGAATGAATAATCATTTTGTGAAAATTTTTAATTTATTTTATATACTTTTTTTTTCTTTAACACGTAGGTTACGTCCCATTCACAAGATTACATTGGACTTCGAACTACCAGCAGCTCGGTGGTACCAGAAACAGAACGCTCAGCAGCTGTAGTTATTTATCAATTATCTCGTCGAACATAAATTATTACTATGTAAAAAAAAGAATAATGAATTAGTTCAACATCAACAAATGAATCATTTGTTTATGATTGATCACTTAAATAATGATAAAATTATATATATGTATATCGATAGATAACAAAAAAACTATATTATTTAATACAGATTGTAATTACTTGAAATGTTACTTTGGTATTTGTTTAATGTGCTTAATAAAATGTACTGAATTTTTACATGAGGGAATTTAAATTGAAATGAAATAACGTGCTCTTATATAGATCTGTCATTTGTAAAAGATATCCTAGCTATAGAATGTCATTCAAAGAAATTTAATTCAATGAAAGAAGAAGCCAAAAAGTTGACATTCTTTGTTGTTGACCTTAGTTTATAGAACATAGTAGTAAAAAACTTTCACTCTTATTTCAATTGTTGATTTTAACGAACTATTATTAAACTACTAGGATGAACGGTAGGAAGAAAAAAAAAGGTGAGACTTCGAAATATTAATATATATAAAAACTGTTACTTTTTCATTTGGTATTCTTTTCAATGTCTACTGATATAATAAAGAGTTGTCAATGATTAATGACATATTAGAAATCGATTTAACCCGGTATGGGTACGGGTCTAACAAAAAAATTTTTTAGATCTCGATCGACTCGCAGCTCTTTAATCTGTGATATAACAATTTCTGTATGAAAAACGTATTCAGAATTAATCAGATAATGAGATTGGTTTGTAAATATTTTAATTGTTTTGCGATTATAATCGATCAAATGAAATGTAGAATATCGGAAGAGGGCAGTTCATTAGTTTAATTTTTCTTCGTATGTTCAGTGTCTTCTATTGGTCACATAATCACAAAAAGAAAGGGAAGAATAATAAAACAAAATAATGATTCGTTCTTTCCATCCTACACGTGTTCGTTTGTGTTGAACCATCTGTCTTCGTTCAAAAGTATTTTCTTTGTTTTTCTTTATAATTTTGCTTAATCGAACGAGCAGCAAAAATTCATGGATCCATCGAAATCTAATCTACTCACGTCAGGATCCTTGA
>CAJNOI010000582.1:0-36975 GCA_905250115.1 Adineta steineri
GTTATAGTTTAAATCAATCATCTATTTTTAATTGTTCAGTGAACAATCAAAAAAACATTTCGATCTCATTATTTTCTCATAATTAGAAGAATTGAGCTTTATTATGATGTGTCAGATGCATCGTCTGATTTTTCACTTATTCGATAATTATTACTTTCAAAAAATTGACTCTAATGAGAAATAGATTGTTGAGAAGATTGTAAATTATCAATCGATAGAACAAACACATCTTTTTGTAGTTTTTACATGTGTTGTCAAGATTCAATTACCTTTATTAACCATTAAATGTTGATCATTATTTCAAATGTAATTAATATAAGAAAATGAAAAATACAAAGTTTTAGTTCTCTTAAGAATTCAAATCGATTTCTTCCGTAACTAAATTAGATCGTACACTTTATTATTGAGATTTTTTACATCAGCTGTTGATTTCTATAGCTGGATATTTAAATGCTTCATTAAAAAAATTACAGTTGCTAATTTTTGCTTGTATATTATGATAAGGATCTTTGTCAGAAACAAAAACAAAGTTAACTCATTTTCAATGCTTGTAGTAAAAAAAACTTGTATCTTGTAAAAATGTTATAACATTGTCTTAAATGAAAAATATCATATCTTCTACAAATTATCGAGTTTTTTATAATCATTTATTGCCTGTTAGTAGTCCGATAGCATTAAAACGAGAATAATATGATAAAAATATTGCGAATATTTGTCTGATAAATTAAAACTACTTTTTCACTTTCTCATAATATTCATCAAGAAAAAATCACTTATATTTATTATTTAACGAGAAGTTGTGTGAACATCTTGAAATTAGATGAATATTACACAAAATTATCTTGTTAAAATAATAGAATATGATTAAATTATTTTATCCTACTATCCATTTTCCACCATCGGCACATCTAGAACAGACACATGTTTTACGATTATTTCCTGTTTGACAATAACCAGTACCACAGTTTTGTACTTTACATGAACTAATACGAGTTAATCGAGATGCATAAGTATGAAATTGATCATCGTTCATTCGATTACATGATGGCCAAGTTTGAAAACCTTTCATTGTAATGAAAAGAAAGATAATAACAAATAGAATTTTAAGTAGAACTGATATATTTATTTTATGAATCGGAAGCACTCTATTATAGAATATGTAGACATAGTGTTGAATTTCATTGATTAAAACTGACAAGAAAGGGAGTCTCAGACATCGATGGTAAGTATAAGGAAATGACTACAAATAAAGAGTGTAGTTAATTCTTTTGAGAAACATTTCTTACAAAATTCTTCAATCCATTCCTATTGGAATCTAAAGTTATTTCCAGTAGTAAATATTTGAATGATAGATTTAAAGAAAGATACTTTTTATTCTGAATATGAATCTTAGTTAATAGCTGATCTAACGAAATCGATTAATATAAAAATATCTACTATGCAAGATAATTACGCAGTGAATAGTTAGATAGTGAGAGGTGTATTGCGAAGGGAATTAACCTCCCCAAAATATTAAAAATACTCTCATATGTGCGTATATATGTGAATCACAATCAACAATGAATTTCTATAAACTGTATTACCCCGCATATATGAAGAGTTTGTTGACGTCAATCCATGACGTTAATCAGCTGAAAATAACGAATAAAGAATAGATTTTTTCGTTGCGTATGTTGAATATACGCAATCAAGCATAAACAAAAGCTAAAAATAGTAAGATGTTTTCAGTACAATCGTCATTCTCGCATATGTATATATATGAGACGAATTCTAGTCAGTTTCAATGAAATAGATTCATATAACTGGTTTGTTTATCTAAGAATCTTTATGAACTGCAATAAGGTATTGTTTAGTTATAATCTACGAAGGTTTATATTTAACAATAGGTATTTGAATATGATGAAACACTTATTGGCAAAATCTTCTGATTAAAAATTTGATTTATTTGTCAATATTAAATATGATTTTTGTTTCAGATCTAACTTTTTTAAATTGAAAATATTTCAAGAAAATGAAACTATCATTCTGTGCAGTTTATTTATTTATCGTCATTACCATCAATTTATTTCAATACCAAACATGTTTCAATATGTTCAATAACCAAAATCCATCTTATAACCAAAACCCATCCTATAACCAAAATCCATTCCATAAAAAATTATGTAATACTACAAATCAAAACCAAATTTATCAAAAATTATATAATGCTACAAATCGAACAATATCCTCGTTATTAGCTCCAACATGTTATGAAATAATCCTCAATGAAAGTAATGCACAATCTGAATATACATCCGAAAATTTAATCGGTCGTATAATACCAGCTGGTACATTTGAAGATACGGCATTAGCTCTAGAATATTTATATGCCATTCTTTGTCCAATACCAAATTTACCCCCAGCACAATATACTATTCAAACATATAATTTAACACATGTATCTTATGATCAAAGTTACCTCAGAACTCAAATTATACTTGTACTTAATTTAACTGGTAATATACAATTAACTTTCTTTGCATCATTAGCTTTTGATCAAGATTATAAATTATGTGGTTATGATGGTCAAATACGAAATTTTGGTTTAACAATAGATAACAATACTGCTGGTGCACATGACGCAGCAATAAAGATGTTATGTCCTGTTATTCAAAAATATTGTAATGGAACAAATCAACAATATAATTCAACTGAAGAATGTATAGATTATTTAACAAATGATATACCTTTTGGTTCATATGATACAGCAGATCAAGGAACTGTTTCTTGTCGTCTTATACATGTAAAATTTATTCCATTAATACCTGAAATGCATTGTCCACATGTTGGAAAAACTGGAGGGGATGCATGTTATGATAAGACTGTTGATTTCTATTACAATCAACCAGATTTTCTTGGTTGTGCTCATCAATATAATAAAAACAATTAAAAATATAAAGACATTCGACTTTTTCTGTTCATAATTCATATTTTTTGTAAATAAATCCTAACTAAAAATATTCGACAGTTTAATATAACTTGTAATGTTTAACTAAATATACACAGAATAATTAAAAAGAAATCATATTCAACTTAGTATATATCTAATCTTTCTTCTATCATTATCTATTTAGTAGAAAAAGACAGTGTTAACTATATTTTGTTCAATATTTATTTTTATATACTAATAGAAAGTAAAAACTTTTCTCTTTCTTAATTACATTCATTTCGAATATAAATTATAAATCTATAATTAACTGCTAGTATTTAATAATGGATTCACCCAATTATAATCATAAAATAAAGAGATAAAAATCGTTTTATATGATCTACACAATATGATTGACTATTTGAAATAATAAATAATTTGAATTAAGAATTATTTTTATCTATTAATAATAAATCGTTAATAAAAAACAATAGTAAAAAAAATACAGATAAAACTTATTGTTCTTCTAAACCTGGAATATGTTTATTTCTGAATAATTCAAAAAATAATTTATGATCACGTTGAACTAAAGCTCCATAAACCTAAAATATAAAGAAAAGGTAATATATTTGTTTAGTCAAATAATAGAATTTCTCACCATTCCAAATTCAACCATTTCATTAATAAATTCTTGATCATTTCCTCGAATAGCATCACGAATTGTTTTTTCTACTTGTCGTGGAATTATTGAAAAAGGTAAACAAGCAACATCATTCGGTGTATTTTTACAATCTGAATCAGCTACACAATGAATTTTAGCTAAAATAAAAAGTATATAGAATTTATCATAAATAATATATCTATTAACCTGTTGCTTGTCCTAAATATCCAACAACTTCAATAACATCCTTAAACTCATTGATATCATCCCAATCTAAATCTTCTGCATGTGCTGTAACTTCATCAACTAAACATGGAATAGATCCAATTGATGTATAACCTAACCATTTAGGTGTTGATGCTTGCATTGCATACGAACAAAGAACAGTTCTTAAACCATCATGTTTGAAATATTTTTCTAATTCAGGATTTCGAATAACATAACTAATAGCAGATTTTTGTGCTGGTTTCATATATAAAATAATATCATTTTCTAATGTTTCAGTTGGACCTTCAATTAAAATTGAATAAGAAATTTTTCCAGCTGATCCAACGCCAGGTGATGATCGTGCAACAACATCTTTAACTTTATAATCTTTTCGTCCTTCACTATAACCACTTGTTTTTTTAGATTCTGGTACTGATTTAATATAACTTTCAAAAGCCTAAAAAACAAAAATTTTCATTTTCTTTTTCCTTATTAAAAAAAACCTAATTTTACATTAAGAATGTCTGTTCGTGTAGTATCATCAATATCCTGAACAATTTTTGATCGAATAAATCTTCGATCATAATTTTCAATATTTGTCATTGAATCAAGATGAGCAACATGTGATTTAATCCGAGTTTCATTTAATAATTTTTTTATTTTTCCACTTGTATTTTTTAATGTTAATGCGAAATAATCATTTTTTTGTTTACAAAAATCATAAACTTTTTTTAAATATGATTCAACACAAATACGTAAAATTTCTTCAATTTCACGATCCGAAAAACCTTTACTATGACCAATTAAATATAATGATGCTAATAAACGTTTAACATCCCATGTAAATGGACCACAATAACCTTCATCAAAATCATTAACATCAAAATTTAATATACCATTATTATCTAAATATGTACCAAAATTTTCAGCATGTAAATCGCCCTAGAATGAAAAATAAGAAAATTTTTGTAAATTAATAAAAAGATATTTACATGAATAAAAATATTTCCAGCTGTTTTATTTGTATGAATCCATTGATCTTTATCAATTTTTAAATCTTGATAAAATAAAAGAGCTGAACCTCGATAAAAATTAAATGCACTTGAAGACATTTTTCGAAAGCGTCCACTAAAGGCTTTGGGATTTTTTTTAATATCATCACCAAAATATTTTAAAAATACGTCAATTAAAAATTGAGATCGTTCTTCATCACTTTCTGATCGAATACGATCAATTGCTTTTTTCGAAGCATTACAATCAAATGATAAATTGTCCGGCATAGTTGTTAAACAATTTTTTCTATATTAATCAAATCGTACGAAACGAATATAATAAAAATTGTTTGTACTTTTAAATAATAATCATTTTTTGTTGTTCTTTTATTTTTTTAAGATGAGTAAAAAAAAGTCAGTTGTTTTATTTTGTTTTTTGTACTTTTTACGTCGTGAAGGAGAACGAGAAACTATTGACACTCGTTAACAAGCATGAGTACTGTTATGACGACGAAGAGGAATATTACACTTACATCAACCGGTTTTTTTGATTAATGATGAAATTTTTTAAACGCAAGAGAACGTATACACAGAAGTGATTCAATATATAATATTATTAAAAATATATCAATTATTTTAGAATATTTTATTCATAAATTAACGAGGAGTAGAAAAGTAAATGCATTAGTGAATTAAATAGAAGAACGCTTATTAAAACAAGTATTCATGCAAATCTATCATATATTAATCAGTATATCTATTCTGCAATATGTATTTCATCTACTATTTAATTAAATTTAATGGAGAATTTCAGACCAAAGGCACATCTATGTTAAAATTTTGAGCAAGATCCAACTCCAAAAACGATCATCAAGCCGCAAAATAAAAATATGCGTCTTATCATTATCTCAAGCTTTTATAGAAGGATTTAGCAATTTTTCTTTTGTATATTTGTACATTGTCGCGTCGCTAATGAAAAGTAAATCGAATTTTTTGCTAAACGAAACTGGAAAGTGATAGCTTTTCTCAACAAAGTTCTTTAAAGCTGATTCTTTTAGAATATTTCGAGTAATTTGACATGCATATAACATATAAAAATTAGCTATGGAAATTTTTTCCATTTCTGAAATATACATCTATCAATTTGGTGAAGTCACGTCGCTAACAAATAGTTGCTGATTTTTAGAATACTTAATTTTTATATAATTATTATAAAACATTTTAATAACTTTTAAATTTTATAAAATGAATAATACAAGAGAAATATTTATCGTGACTAAAATATAAATCTAGATTCAGATTCAAAATAAGAATAACTTGGTCATTGTCAGATCATCACCAAAAATATGTTAAGTTTATTCATTACCAATATAAATACTCAACAAAATCATCATATTACGAGAATAGAATTTTTTTCTTAAAAAACATGACAGATCTAGTTCAAATTTAGTTGAAAACAGCGATAAACTTTCTTTTAAGTCATCCGATATAATGACATATCTAATTATCTATTGATAAGAATATTGACGAAATTGTTTATTTATTTTTGAATTAAATTATAACTGTATTTTTTTCGTCAGTGTGAAGCGCACTTGCACTTTTTGCTTGTTCTTTCTGTGAAGAATTTGAAAAAAAAGAGAAGAATCGCTGCTTGTATTTCACTTGTAAGTTTGGGTGAATGTATAATGATTTACTTAAAATGGTTAAACGAGATAATTAAAGAGACGGATAGTGTGTTGTATCCAAATATTTGTTATTTATTAATTTTCTTGGCAACATTACCTATATCAGTAGCTTCTTCTGAGAGAAGTTTCAGTCAATTATCAAGAATTAAAAGCTATCGTCGATCCACAATAAACTAAAACAGGCTAGATGTTCTAGACTCAATTGAAAGAGTATCCTTATAAACCTCGATATTGTACTGGCAATGACTATATGTTTGCTGAGAAATAAGCAAAGAAATTCTTTCCCAAAATTGATTGGACTGTTTTTTGACCAATCAAAAGATTTATTGCGAAAAAATGTACTTTTGACCCTGCGGCAAGCAAGCAAACTATTTTTTTTCTACCTAAGAGAAGTTTGTTCATAAGTCTAAAAATCCTGGCTACGCCACTGTCATACAATAGATGTTAGTAAGCGATCTTAAAATATTGGAATTGAATCATCATAGAAGATACAGACATTTTTTTAATTAAGACAATGATAATATAATAAATCTCTTTTTCGTTATATTTCTTCTGATAATTATCGAATAAAAAGAATCTACATACAAAAAACAAAACAAAACAAATAATAAAGATAATTGTGTTTTTTTTTTCTCATATGACAAATTAATAAAAAATCATCATTTGAATAAAGTCTTGTTTATTTTATTTTAGAGACACGTTAAATAACGAGTCTTTTATAATGATAGAAATTCCACGAAAGAAAAAAAAAAGAAAAGCAATAAATTGTACCTAAAGAGAAAACACACATAGTTTTTTTTGTTTTTGTTGTTGTCTAAAAGGTAAACGAAAGAACATGGACTAGAAGAAGAAAAGAGGCAAAAAAGAAGATAGTAGAAGAAGAAGAAGAAGAAGAAAAGATATATCATTCCGTTAGGAGAATTTTAAAGAGACTAAGACTACCACAACATATGTATGGCACAACATCGAATAAAAATAATTTTTTTAAGATGATGAATTTAATGAAATTTTTTCTTGATTTAAATAACTCATTAATTTTTGTCGAATTTCTCTAATACGTTGAATAAGAAGACGTTTATTTGGAAATAATTCTTCGTTTAATAATTGAAATGATGTTATTGATGAATCTAAAATATTGAAATTTCTTACTAATTTCTTATTTTATTTTTATCTCTTACCAGTCGGATACAATTGATTTTTAAGAAATTCAATAACTTTTAATCTTGATGCTAATTGTATTTTATTTGTTGATTCATTTGTTGAATGTCGAGTTGAACTAGATTTTATATATTGACTTTTCATTTCTAAAAATAAATTTTGTTTATTTATTTTAATTAAAACTAAATATTTACCATCTAATTTTTTCGTATAATCAGTCGTTGGTTGTTTTATATCACTTGGATTTTGTCCACAAACAATAGATGCTTTTCGTTTACGTGTTACAATTGAAGATAAATCATTTATTCCATTACGTTCACTTATACTTTGAGATCGAGTTCTTGGACCTTGATTATCCTAAAATATATTTGAAGTTATCAATCATCTTCGACATTATCTTGTAAAATTTATCTCCAAAACTTCTACACGATTCAATTAAAAGTGAAAACTGCGCAACTGTTTATTTGAACTCGTAGTTTAAGGAATTATTATTTAAAATAAATCAAACCTCGAAAGTAATTATTTTTCGTCGTTTATTCAATGGTTTATCTGAAATTGTTTGTTCCTCTTCTTGTAAAATTGAATTTTTTGAAGTAAAATTATGATCAGTTGAAATTTGATATTTCATAGGTAATATTGGTTTAAATGATATTGGTGATGTTTTACTTCGTTCAGATAATGAACTATTTGAACGTGAACTAAAAGCTGATAGAATTGTACTACTTCCATCAATTGATGAACCACTTGAATAACCTGTTGATGAGGAACATGATGATACTAAAATGAAAAATAAAATAAAATAAAGTTTTTTTTTTCATAAGAAAATATTGTTTACTAAATGAATGTGTTTGATGTTCATTCGAAGAAATTAATTTATTCGATGATTTTAAATGTTGTAATTGTTGTTCAAGATCTAAATTTGCTTTACGTTGATTAATATATAATGAAAAAATAGTTCGACAAGTTTCCGTATCAGATAATTGACAAGGTGAATTTGATAATGAATGTTCAGTTGAATATGATACTTTATCTGATGCTGATGAAACATTATTGCTAATTTCCATTTCTAAATAAATCAATATATATAGAAGAATCAATTCTATAAATTATTTATTTATATTCAAATGTTATACGAAGTATTTTCTTCATAACAAACGTAAAAAGAAGTACTTATCTTCTACTAGACTAAAAATCAAGTCAAATGCGAACACAACCGAGCAATGAATTAATAAGAGAAGAATAAATTAACTGTATTTCTGAATGTATCTTTATTTTTTTATCAAAAATAATAGAATATGAAAACAAACCTTATGACTACTATAACTTGTTTTCTAAATCTATATATTTTAATAATCTTATACGTATTTTATATTTTATCTCTTATGTCAGTGTAAAAGAGAACGATTAAATAGTAAGAAATACAAATAAATCATTTAGAAATCCCAATACTAAAGAATTATTTGATTTTGTCAGATAATCTAATTTATTATAACAATAATTTAATAAAATAAAACAAATAAAATATTCGGAATTTGATTTCATAATAATAATCGAACCCAAATATCCTAGAAAAATGTTTCAAAAACTCAAATTTTCAATAATAATTAATAATATTAACTCGTGACTCATACATATATATATCAATAGGGATTTTAAATCTATCGATAAGTAGTTTCGGTCCACTGATTAGTGTTATTACAACGTTGGGTACATCGACGCCGTATGCACTGAAAGGTCGACTTTTACTAATATCACATATATATCTATTACGGCAAATGTCGGTGCTTCAGTATACATTGTACAAGTAGACTCACTGGCGATAAATAACTGATAGTTTTTTTAGCGATTTTCAAAATCAATCCTTTTCCTAAATATATCAATTCTTTAAAAAATGTTAATATTAATTCGACTAGATTCCAAAAAAAAATTCATCTGATTCTTATTTTTTACCATCATTTGAATTATTAATTTGTAATTGCTCCGAATTATTGCATGATGAATTCACATGAATAGGAACAGGTGTAATAACATTTGTTTTTGTTGAAGTATTTTCTAGCGATGGTTTTGTAATTGGTGAAAAACATTCAGTTAATTTAGGCATATTTGTACAAATCTATTCAATAGAAGAAGAAAAGTTATTCTTAAGAAAAGAAATTATTTTTCAAAATATACTTGTGCAAAAGCCTGAAGTGGATCTGGTGGTGGAGGAGATGATGATGATGAAATATTTTTATTCGTTGATTGTAATCTCGCTGATCGTCTTAATTGTTCATTATTTTGTTCATTGATTTGTTTGGCACGTATTTTATATTGTTGTTGTTGCTCATGTGATAATGAATACCATTTTTCTCCTAAAATTTTTGATACATTTCGATTATCACGATGAGGATTTTCTAAATGAATTTTTCCTCGTTCTTCTTGAGAAAATAACATAAAAGAATTAATTGGACGACGAACAGATTTTTCTTTAAAAAATTTCGATGATTGTTCTGATGAAAGAATTGGTGTTGTCGAAGGTGATGTATGATTTGATGAATTATCTTGTCTTTTATCATTTTGTGATAAATGTCGCGAACAATAACCAAATCGTTGAGATTCTTTCGGACAATTTTCATGTGAACAAAGCCGACGCCATTGTTTACCATTATATCGTTTTCGAATTTGTGAATCTGTTATTATTATATCACCTTTACTATAGGTTTTTTCATTTAAACTATTTAATAAAATATTGCTTTGAGAATTTGATGAATTTATTGATAAAGAATTATCTGCACATGATGGACTCATACATAAATCTATTTAAAACAAAATTAATTATTTACAATTTTATAAGTTTCATTATTTTAATCAACGATCAATATGACTTATTTTAACTAATACGAATACATTCCTCAAAATTCTAGATATTTAATTCGAATGACTTATACCTACTAATCGTGTATATCTTCAAATCTTGGTCAAAGCACGCTAGAGATTTTCAGTACAATTTTGTAAGTATAAAATTCTTATGCTCAACTTCATTAATGAAGAACTTTTTCCTCGAACTCAATTGAGTGTAAATCCTACTATATGAACCTATAACTCCTTAAATGATTTGTATAAGTTTAAAATAATTTCTCTGTATTCCAACTTTACCATTTCGAGTATTATTAATAGGAATTAATCGTGTTTGATAAAGTGCTGCATTCCAATCAATTGAAAATTCTAGAAAATAAAATAAAAGTAAAAATAAGAAAATGTTTTAAATAAAAAATTCCAACCATCATGCCATGGTGGTAAAAATAATCTAATAGCTTGTCTTGGTACACATAAACTTTCATTCTGATTGTGAAATAAAATTTGAAATTTTCCTTCTTTTGTTTTCTCAGTAATAATTGCTGTTTGATAAATGTGTTGATTTGATTGATTTTTACATAAAATTAATTTTCCTTCAATTAAATCTTGAATTGATGGTGCATTATCAGATAAAATACCAAAAATATTATCATAAATATTAATATCAATAGTTTCATCATTTGTTTCAATAGATAAATAACCATTTAAACCAATTTGTTGTATTTTACCAGATATATATTCATTAGAATTTTTTTCTACAAGAACTGTTGTTGTTTGCCAATCTTGAAAATTATATTCACGTATTAATTGATTTAATTCCGAAGATATTTTAACTTGTTGTTGATCATCATGATGATGTGCTAACCAACGTTTTTTTAATGAAATTGTTTTTTGATCTTCGTCGTTTGTTATTGATGATCGCCTTGATGACATTTTTGTTTATTAAAATGAAATTTTCATCATTATTGCAAATGAAAATAATACAATAAATAACACCGGATAGAAAAAAAAGAATAAATGAGAAATCTTATGGAATGATTATATTAGAATCGATTTTTTTGTTATTTTAAAGTTTAATTCTAAGAAAAAAATAAAATAATTATCATCTAAAATAAATCAAATAAACATTTTTATTTTCTTTTGCTCAATAATTAATCTTATATGATGAAACAAAAAATAATAACAAGCATTTTTTTCAACCAGTTCGGAGACATAAACATCGACATAACATTATTTGACACTTGTCTAGATGGCGGCAAATGACGATACACATTTTTATATGAATTTCTTTTTTTCTTTTTTTTTTTCTATTTCGAAATCTTAACAAAACAAAGAACACTCAAAATAAATTCATCAACCAATGTCAAGTGGTAAAAAAAAAGAAGAATTCGATACTTTCATTTTCATTATTTCATACGTTTTAACCGATATACTTCAAGTTAAAAAAAACCATTTTCTTTTCATCATCAAATCAACTATATTGGATGAATTGAAAAGAAAACGAAGTTAAATAAAGGTTTCATACTCTTTCAAATGATTTCCCTACTCAACTTTAGTTTTTTTTTCATTTGCAATATTTCAAATCAATCATCAATTGATATTTATATATAAATAGAAATCTATTTATATAACAATCTTAACTAAAATCAGCTTAACTTTTATGTTAAATAGAAAATTTGATCTTAAACATAAATAAAGAAGAAAACTTTATTGTTTGTTTTCAATATAAAAGGTAAAACTTAATTTGAATATAAATTACCTTTTCTTTTCTAACCGGAAATCAAATGGAAATATTAATTATACAATCCCAAGAGACTTTTTTAATGTGAAATAAAACACCTTTATCAATCAATGAATATAACATCAACGAAATTAAATTTACAGATAGATTTCAATTAAGAAAAAAAAAGTAAAAATATTTCTTCGTCACTTAATAGTTATGAACATTGTTCAATAAAAGAACTTTTCCTTTAGAAAAGAAAAGAAATTCTATTTATTTATATGTGATAAAACTCACTTCTCATTTCTATGAAAAATGCTTATTTGAAACATAGACATTCATTGATTGACTTAATGATATGCATACATGCATACCATTACATTAATAACAAACAGAAATATTTAAACAAATTTTACAAAGTAGAAAGCCTTTAGGCAATTTATATAAACTTTGTCAAAATGAAGAAAAAAAAAGAAAGAAACAAATGTACAACTAAACACTTAACTATCTCTTACAAGATTCAAAATTCTACAAAAAAAGAAAATTAAATTTATTTACTTACGACAAAAAAACACACACAAATTCATTTTCTAATAGATAAGAATCGACATTTTAAATATATCTAGTTAAAAGAAAAAGAAATCATATAATGTGTTTGGTTTGTTAAAAGAAATAGATAATAGATTATACGTGACTTGAATAGAATAATAATAAAGAAGAAGAAAAAACCACAGAGAGTAAGAAAGAAACAATATAAAATTTATTTTATTTTAACATGAGCAATACTGTTAAAGAATTTCTATTCTATTGAAAAACTATGGCATTTTATTAATAAATAGATAAGGTATGTCTATATACATAGTTGTCTTTAATTGACAACTTTCTTTTTTTCTTTATTAAAATATTCAGTAACTAATTAACATAGGTGTGGGCAAACAAAAAAAGAAATATTTCTTTTTCTACTATCTAACAAATCGAAAATAAATCTTACCTCGATTTTCTTCTCATGTCTTTATATATCAACTATGCATGGTTATGTGAGACACGTCAGTCTCGTTTACTATTAATAGGCACTACGCACATTTCATTCATTCATTCATTCGTTTCATCTCATCTCGGTAGTGGCAAAAGCACGACAGGCATCCATCTTTTCTCTCTCTCTCCCCTCTCTTTTTCTCGTCTCTCCCTCTAATATATATTCCATTTGATTCCCTCTGCGCAAATGCAAAAGAAGACGAAGGAGAAAGAGAAAGCAAGAGAGGTGAAAAAAACGCTCTCTTTCATTCTTTGAATATGCCAAAAACTATTGATCATTGAGGAGCTCCTTCTATGATCATTGATCCATTGGGCAGTGGAGAAAAAGAAAACGAGAAAAAAAAGAAAAGACAGGTCTTAATGACAAATCGCCCTCAACAGACATAATATTCTTGAATTCCTCTTCATTGTCAATATGTTTGAAAATGCATACGAACGTTTCCGTTGTGAATAGAATAAAAAAAAAAGAATGTTGGAATGAGAATATCACTAACGAGATGAAGGGATGTGTCTGCATACATTTACAGGAAAATGATTCTCACTCATAAATGATAGGAAAAAGCGATAAGAGAAAACAGTTGGATTTCCGCAATTAAAATTATCAATTCAAATTGATTTTATCTTATTCAGGAAAATAAACAATTTATTCGTTTTTATTGAACAACAAAGAAAGACGAGAAACGCCTTTATTATACTAATTATATATAATAAATAATCAATCTCATGTTCTAATCAAATGAAAAAAAAATTTTGATTTTATTTTCTTATTCTGGACTTTAATCAATCTCAATAAAGAAGAAGAAAACGAACATCTGAAATGATAAACATATTATTCCCATATGTGTGTCAAAATAAATGTTACATTAAATAGCAAATTTTTTATTTTATGAAATAAAAAAAAAAGAAGTCTATATGTATCATGTCAATAAATAGAAAAAAAAGAAGAAATTGTTTCTTTTTTTTTCTCTACGAAATAAATTGTGCTTTAGGCCAATTATTCTAAAGAAGAAACTAGTTTAGAAAATAAGGCTCATTTTTATTATGTCAATAGCACTTTATATAGAAAAATGTTCATCATTGAACAAATTACATTCTCAAGTATCAACAACGAAAGAGAGAGAGAAATACATCTTTACCAAACAAGAAAGAAAGAAATCGCGTTTTTTTTAATTTAGTAATCAACGACTAACCAAAGAAAGATTTTCATTCAAATGATTATATACTGATTGTTCCTGTTCATCATATAACTCCCACCCTTCTAAAGTAAATAAATTCTCGTAAGAAACGATAAAAAGATTTTCCGTTATTCTTTCCTCATTATTTCTAACAAACGTCGATATTTTTATTTCTTAACCTTAAAAAACAGTACAAACTCGTTCAACTTAAATAAAACTTCATTAAAGTTTGGAGGAGAAAAAAAAACACTATCGATTTTTAATTAGGATAGATGGCGATACTCAATGACTTTTTTTTACGCGTTTAATATTTACAAAGAAAAAGAAGAAGAAGAAGACGGAAACCTTTTAATTTACCTTTATGTCAATAATCATAAAAATGTGATAATTTCTGGAAAATAAATGTAATATTCATCATTAAATCTAGATAGAAGAAGAAAACAAATGCTATAACTTTTTTAATAGTTTTTTCAAAAGTCATTTTAGTTTGAATATATAAATAAATTATTAAAACTTTCTTAGAGTAAAAGCTATTTATTAAATGTATTATTAAAACTTACTGATCATTGAGTATATATAATTGACAGAACTAATTTGTCGAGTCATAAAAACACTATCAATTATATCCATGACAAGCTAATATATACATACTTTTATTATCTATGTTCGAGAAGAGTCAAAAAATATATATTTATTATCATTATACATACATTCAAGAACAAGTTTCTCATCATCATCATCATCATCATACAACATAAACTATCCTTGGTTATATTCAAATCAATGCACAAATATATATTAATATATCTAAAGAAAAAAAAGAAGAAGATGAAGAGCAATAGAACGACAATGATGAATGCTTCTGACAATAACAAGTACATCGGATGAATGTTCTATAACAAATCTATAATCAATAACGACAATCTTCAAATAGAATAACAGACAATAATCTTCTTCTTTTTCTTTTCATTACAAAAAAATTATACAAATTTCAAAATAATATATAAATAGAAATTATCTTGAAGAAAAAATCATACATATAATAGATGTAAAGAGTAATATTCATACTTGTAAACGACAGTTAACTAAATGAGTTATATATCTGATGATAGAAAGTACTTACCTAATGTTTGTTCTATGAAGTAATGATAATAAATTTATTTAATGATGAATGACATGAAACGATGTCAAAAATCAAGGTTTTACATTTATTCGTCGTTTTGGCTTGTTTATCTTTGCCAAAATATAAACTCTTTTGCCAGTGTATCAATTGGCAATATGTTAAGATAACGGCTATATGTAGACATTTATATATGCGCGTGTCGATCTACTAGTGTATTACCATGTTTCAACATAATGATGTACATATGTACATATAAAAGAAGGCAGAGTGCATAGTACAATATAAGCACATACACTCTGTGTAAGCATGATTGATTTTTCACTTTTCTGTGTTTGTGTGCATAATATGCGCAAAACAGCATTTTCTTTCACGTCAAATGAGGTGAATATATGTCTGTATGCCATGGGTTATATTTTTTTCTTCTTCTTCTATACATATATTTATATATATATATAGATGCATTTCTTGCGAGTAGATCGTAAAAATATGATAGAGTCAATTAGATCAATACAGTGTTGTTCTCTTATTCTCCGAATGATTGTTGTCAAATGTGTATGATGGTGGTGGTCGTTGTTTTGTGTTGAGAAGGAAAAAAGAGAAGAAAAAAAAAGAGTTTCCATATGGTACGATAATAATATGACTGTAAAGAAGTAGGTGTAGAGAAGAAGAAGAAAAAAAACGCTAGCTAAGTATATATCTTCCATATTGACTAAAGAGTCATTGAGTACTCAAGAGAATTATTTGTTCTTTATTGAAACAATCAATTATGAACATAAAATTCTATGATTTGTTTTCATTGGATAAATATATCATTTAGATTGGAAAAAAAATTGATCTCAAGATCTTTCTTTTTTCATGCGGAATAAAAAAAAAACGTTCTCATTTGTACTAATATAAAAATGACGAAGAAGGACAAATAGAGAAATGTTTCTTTATGTGTTTACATAAATGCATATGTGACATGTATATATTGTTGATGAGATATAGCAAATAATATCATCTACTCGTTTCTGTCGGTCAATGATGATAACAGAAAATGTCATTGAATGTGTCAATGAAAGTACAGGAACTTCATTGATAATTTACACATGTGTAAAAATAAAGAAGACACAAAAAAGAAAACTAATTTTCATAAAACATTTGTTTTTCTTCATAGATCTAATTAATAATAAAATTCTTCCTGAATAAGTACTTTTTCGTGTTTTTTTGATCTTTATTAGTAAAGATAAAAATAGATTTAATATGGTTTTTAATTTTGTGATTGATTATAGATTATAATAACATGGTAATTTAATATATAAAATAAAAATCTTTTGATAAGTTTTTCTTAAATATTGATGAGTATTAGTCAAATTGAATTTATATCTATGAAATGAAAGTCTTGTTGTTTTTTTTGACCTGAATTTGACCTCTAGTAAATTATTCTTTGTCTTCAATCAAATAGTGTACACTTTCTTCTTCTTCTTCTCCTTCTTCTTCTTCTTCTTCATCTTATAAAACATATATTCAATTTCTAACAAAGACAAACATCTCATTTCCGCTTTATGAACTAATAATTAGTTCACATTTTTCTTTTCTTTATTTGAATGATTAATAAACTCTTAATCGATTTGTAAAAGTCAATGGAAATTTTGTTTGAAATGTTGCGAGACAAATCTTTATTTAACAAGCTTTTTCTTAACGATGGTTGAAAAGTAAAAGAGAATAAATGACATTTAAATAGCGTTCTTGTTTGAAAAGTAAACCTTCGTAATTTAATCCATTCGAATAGAAAAGCTCAACATATTATAAATAGCTTTTAATATAGAAGAAGAAGAAGAAGAAAAAAAAGAAAATCTCATTTATCAATCAATGATTAAAATCGAGTTTCTATTCAAAATATTTTTCTAACAAATATAATCATTTCAAAATAATAATGAAAGTAATATATATTTTTATTTTAAATCACTTACCATGAACAAAATTCTCTTCGATAACAATAATAATAATAATAATAATAAAAAATAATACAAAACTTCTTCGGGTTTTTTTTCTTACATTTATTTGACTTTAATAACAGAGAGAAGTATTAGTTGTTGTCGTCGACGCGTTTTGTAATAATGATGTTGTGTTGTATTATAGCGCCCATTCGAATCACCACAAAGTACACATACATGCACAAAGGCAAATCTTTTTTTTTTTAATAATGCATAAAGTTTAACTTGTATTATTCATACAGAGAAAGAGAGAGAGGGAGAGAGAGAGAGAGAAAGAAAGGTAAATATCTTACACCACTATACACATTTGCCATACAGCTGTTAGAAACGTTTCATACATCAATAAGACTTGATATGAGACACTTGATCGGGTTCAATTTTGTTTTTTATGTTGAATATTCACTAAGTAAATCTGACATTGAAGTGTTGATATTATCATCAAAAGACAAGAATAGGTTTGTATATATATATATATATATTATAATCAAAAAGGAAAAGACAAGATAAATCTTTCTTAATCGATTATTTAATATGACAATATACATTTTCAACTGATAAATTAATCATGTTGTTGTTTTTGTTTTCAAGGACAATTCTTTTTATAAGAAATTTAATAAAATATAAATTCTATCTGACCGAGATTTTTTTATATTTATTTGATTAATAATGTATAAATACGGTGTTATGGACAATTAATTTTATTCGAGAAGAGAGAATGTTTTCTTTTTTAAGACGTGTTCATTTCTCGCGTCTTCAATAGCTTTAATATTAGATGCACTTGATTTTATTTATTTGCGTCTCTCTCTTTCTGTCACTTTTTCAGGATGAAAAGCCTTTAAAAACTGCTTATTTTTCTTCAACTTCTAGCACGTCTTTCTTTCCTAATGCTTTGAAATCTAATCATTCAATTTATTTGTCGTTGTTGTCAAAAGGTATAAAGAAGAGAAGAGACAAAATAAACGAGCAATGAAGTTGACAATATGAATAGAAGCAAAAAAAAATCCGAACAACACTTTACGCATACATCGAACAAATATTATTTTATTAGATCGATTCAATAATCGCTTGACGAGACTCATACCTTTTATTCTTATTCGTTTTCGATCATATCAATGCATTTACCATGTAATTGATCCCTACTAATATCACGCCTTTTTTTCTTCTTTCTTTTGCTTTATAATACTTCTACATTGACATTCATAATAAATTATTATAATCTTTTAAACTGATAAGAACAACTCAAACTCATATAATAATAACTAATGACAGACAACATATAACAATTACAAAAAATAAAACAAAACTGAACAATAAAATATTTTTTTTTCTATTTTCTCACGAATAAATAATGATAAAATTCTAGAATGCATCCGGATAAAAGAGGTTATATGATTGTCAATTAAGGAAAAATAAGAACATAATATATCACTGCAAATGAAAATTTTAACGATAATTTCGATACATTGGATTTTCAATTGTTAATGGAATTGATGTTGTTTGTTCATTTTGTCGACTAGGAAAATTTGTATAACTTCCATTAGCTACACCAGCAAATGGATCTGCCGATTGATAACCAATAACACCACCGCCATCTGTTACTGTTGATCCATATGAAGCAGTATGTTCATTACCCTCTAATTATTTTCAAAAGAAAATATATATATATTTATTAGAAAAAGAAAAATATTTTCTATTTTATACGTTGATGATATATTTCATGTTCTGGTGGTGGTTCTGCCCATGGTTGTTTTTCACCGGATGCATATAAACCATAAAATATAACACCACCAAAATGTATTAATGAAGCAATTAAAAATACATGTGCCCATTCTTCACGTTTCTTTAAACAAAACAAAAACAAAATAGAAGTTAATTTCGCAAAAATAATGTAAAATAATTTACTCCTTCTTTAGTTAAAAATTCAACAGCAACAGGACATAGCATTCCTGCTAATGTTCCAACACCATTTGATATTCCCATAAGAATACTTGCATAACGAGGAGCAATGTCAAGATGATTTACATTAAATCCTAAGAGGTTTAATAAATATTTGTAAGAAAAGAATCTTTTCCATTGTTATTCTTTTTTTTTATACCTGATATAGCAAATCCACTAAATCCAACAGCAATTGTTAATGCTCCAATAGCTAATCGAGGATCTTTTGCATAAGCAACAAGTAAAAGAAAAACAGCTTCCATACCAAAGCCTCCACAATTCATAATTTTTCTAACAGCCGTTGTTGTTAAATAATTTGCTCGTAAATGATCCGCTAATTTACCAGCAAATGGTACAATACATGACATTACTAAATGTGGCATTGCTGCTAAAAATGGATCCTAAATTATTAAAATAAAAATTCTTTTTTTTGTTTTTTGTTTTATTCAAATAAATCAAACCTTTCCAACATTATAATCAAGTGCTTCTCGAAAATATTCAGCTTGAGAATTGATTAATAAATAAAAAGACCATGAACGACAAAAATTAGCTACAATTATTGCCCATACTGGTCTTGAATGAAGAAAAGAACGCCAAGGTGGTTTTATCCAAGTCTAAAATTTATATACAAATTCATCGAAATTTTATTATTTCTTTTTGGTTAATCAAGTATTAATAAAAGACATATTTTTTTATTAGATTGTTAATAAAATTCCAATGGTTTTATTTATCAATAGTTCTTAATCAATTTCTTTTTCATAAGAAAAGGCTTAAATCTATTTCTGACACTTATTTTGCATAACAAAAAATAGATTGACAGATATTATGACATAAATCTTTTTGCAATTCTCCTCAAGATATTTCACTGCATCGATTTTAATCTAGAAAATTCAACAGAGTTTTTTTCTTCTCATAATAGAATTCATGTTGTTTTTCTTATTTTTGTAATATATTACTTTGTTAGCGATTGAACTAGCTTCTCCAATACTTTCTTCAATATAAATTCGTTCACTTTCACTAATTTTTGGATGAATAGCTGGTCGTTCATATGAAAAATGCCACCAATATACTGACCAAATCATTCCAATTACTCCTAATAGAATTTTTCAAAAAAAACAAAATTTATTATTTTAATTTTTAATAAATTTTACCATAAAAATAAAAAGCCACCTGCCAATTTAAATATTCCGTTAGTATTCCAGATAGTGGAATACCTAGAACGGCACCTGCATAGGATCCTTAAATAGAAAAAAAAGTAAAGTAATTAAGTTTTATTTTTGTAAAAAAGAAAAAGATTTACCAGTAAATGATATAGTTGCTAATGTGCTTCGTTCTAAAGGTGGTGCCCACCATCTCCATATTCCATGTGCTGCAGGATAAGTCACACCCTAATAGAAAAAAAAACATATTATTATTATTATTTTATTTTTAAAAAACAATCAATGTTGATATACTTCAACAAGTCCTTGAAGAATTCTTAAAATCATGACAAAACCATAATGAATTTTCGCGGCAAATGGAATGAATAAATTGAGGAATGATGATATACCAAGTGCAAATCCGAATACACTTAAAAAAATAATAGAAAAAATAAAATATGACTTTGTTTCTCAAAACAAAAATTATCATACTGATTTGCCGGAAATTTTGCTGCTAAATATCCACCGGGTACTTGAGTAACGAGATAACCCCAAAAAAAAGAACTATCAACAATACCAATAATTCCTGGCGTCCAATCAAATTCAGCAAGCTACTTTATTTCAAAAAAAGTTAAATTTTCTTATTCTTTTAATTAACAAAATAAATTTACTTTGATTAATTTAATTGTTCCATTGGGTAATTTTTCTGTTTCATTATGTGTCATTGCAACAACACTAACACCCATATTACATCGAATACCAAATGATATAAGAAAACCTAATGAACTAAGAAATGCTGTTTGATATCGTACAGGCATTGTACGAATTCTATTAATAAGAGCAAAACGAGATGGAACATAGGAATTATATTTTGATGATGTTGCAGGAATTGTTTTAATACGTCGATGTGGTGTTCCATCATTATCATCAACTAATTCAGCATAATCTAATTGAGCATCGGGATCAGGACGTTGAAAAAACCTTTTTTGAAATAAGAAACATTTATTTTATTTTTATTTTCTTGAGAGATTATCAACATATACATATAAATTTAGTCTTTTTTTTATTGTTCAGAATTGTCAAATGGAACGTACTTATGTTTTTTTTTATATTCATTATAGTTACCTATTTATTAACAAAAGTAATTTACTTTATGTCTCATATGGAAAACAGACAGAAAGAAAAATTGATTATCATAATGGTTGTTACTAGTATATTTTTATCGACCTGAACCCTTCCGGAGATGAAAGTCCGAAGAAAAATAAAAGTCATGATATAATATAGTTTTATACTTGACTTATTCATAGACGAAATATCATTTAAAAAACATAATATGAGAAATTATCGACCTTGACCGAAAAAATAAGATTCATTGCTTGAAGGTACAATAGAAGAAAAAAACATGATGTTTCTATGAGAATAATATTTCTAACGATTTTTATGTTTTAATAGTTGTTTAGTATATATTTTATATATTTATTTATTTCCTATATGTGATGGATCCTCTTTTCTAATCTTCTTTTAACAACAATCGTTCATTTACAAACGGAAATATGAAAACCTATTGAATATTCTCTTTCTTTCTCACCTCTTCTTCTTCTTTTTTTTTATATATAGTTCAAATCACCTTTCCTTTTAATTTCCTTCTGACTATTAGCTATGTAGTTTTCCAAGTAATGACATGAGTTATCCATTAAATATTAAAAAAATGTGACAACGTATTTTCATTGTCAATCTATAATTAATAGAAAAAGAAAATCTCTTAATCTTATCGATAGAAAGATTCAACTAAATTCATTTGAAATTTTAATCATCCTATCTTATTTTAGTTATAATTAACTATTGAATGTAATCTACAATTCTTCTTACAAATATAAAACATAAAAGAAAACACCAAATACGAGGAATATAATCTAAGATATAGAATTTATACAAAGACAAAAAAGAAATTTTAATGAAAAAAAGAATGCATCGATGATCTTTATTCTTATATTGATACAGAGACACACAAAAAACATGTTCATCAACATCATGATATTTAAATATTGATACAAATATTATCAAAGAAGAACCTTCGATAATAAATAAATGAGAGAAACTCAATAAACTTAGAAAAACATCCTAGATATGTAACTATCATGTAATGAAACAATTTCTCACCCATTAATTTTATAAAGTAAATTTTGTGTTGTATCTCGAATGATATTTGTAAAATGAGAAATGTATTCCATGTTGATTTGTCGTTTAATAATAATAATCAATCACTTCTATTCAATTCATAACTATAAAAGACACATGTGCGTGTTATTATTCTCGTTCAATATCCATTAAATTTAAACAAATAACACCGAGATGATGATGAACGAGAAAAGTAACATTCTTCTTTTTTTTTAATAATGTGTTCATGCAACCTGAGGAAAACGTTTTCTATCGTCGAGTAAAGCGTAAAAGAAAAGGAATTTCTAACTAATTGATTTCGTCAAGTGACTTATATGTGCACGTCTTCGACTTTATATTAATAATGTAGTTCTTCCAGTTGCACCGTCTCTAAAATAGAACATCATCATCATCATCATCATCATAAGGAAAAAAAACAACTGACAGTAATCCTAATCTTTATATATATTCATGTCTACCTGTAATTAACACTTAACTAAGTCCATAGTGAAATCTACTTTTATTATATAGAAAAAAAAAATACTTTTCATGAACAATATTCAAGGATAAACTAGGAGAGAAAGAGAGAGCGAGACAGAGAGAGAGGAAAAAAGGGAGAAGATCTTTTTCTCTCTGAATCCTTTTTTTTCATTAGTGAAATCCACCAATAAGCAACAACTAGAGTTTTATGTTAGATGTCTATTAATCAATCATATGAATATGTGATAACTAGGACAGACAAGAACTAAAATAGATTGAATTCTATCGAAAAAACATTCTTTTATTTTTTTATTGAAAAGAATATTAAAAAGTTTTATGTTTATTACACATTTATCAAACGAAGGAAAAATATTAAATAAAACAAGTGCATTTCTCAGCGCACCACAAGTTCTAATTTCCTCATACAGAACCTTTTGTTTTCTTACATATTTCAACATGTTCACATATCTATTTTATATCAGAATAATGATACAAATGTCAATCTCTAGTTCTCTTCGATTGAGACGTAATGAAAGAAGACTTTTTTTGTTAAGTAAAACAATGTAATAGAAATAAGCACCTTTAAAAAATGTTCTCACTTTTTTGTTCTTCTATGGAATAGCCTGATGCATGTTTTCGATAAATGGATTACGAAAAATACATTTTATAATGAGTTGATAAGTGAACTGAAATGAGGAAAATAGTAAATATTTATATTATCGTTTTTGAAAGATCTTTGTTTAACGATCTTATACAAATATTTGTATTTTCCTAGTCTCGCTTCACTTATCAATGTATGTGATATATTCTACGAAAGAAGACAAAAATTCCTATCAATTCATTATAAAATATGTTTTCTCAAGGTGCTTATCTGTGTTGCGCTGTTTTATTTATAAATATTTTATAAAAATAGAAAAAAAAGTCTTCTTTCAGTACCTCGCTACTAGAGAAAACTAGGGATTGACATTTGTATCATTACTTTTATTATAACTCAGAAAACGCTTACTATTCTGATATACAAGAGATATGTGAACATCTTAAAAGTTTTTGAAAGAAAATATTCTATATTTATGCAAATCTCTCGCTGACATTGAAGAACTACTAAGGCTATAAGTTGTCATCTTTTTTTAGAAAACGAAAATAGTTTGATTCATTGAACGATAATAAACTTTACTTGTTTATATATTTAGATTTTTTTTCTTCAAAGTAAATCTAATAACTTCGTACGATTTCTTATTTGAATATTTAGTTGTAAATAATCTATTGTTTGAATGAATTTCCTCTCTCGATTTTATTTTCTTCAATAGAATTATGTCATTGTCGATTAAGATATTTTCTTTCATCGTCTATTTCCGCTTGTTGTTATTTAGTCAATGAATATCTGAACATAATAACAAAAGAATCGTTATGAAGAATGACAAGTCTTACTAGTTATATTCATTATAAATAACAATAATGCTTATTGAGTATTTCACTTAACAAGAAATCTCAATAATGTAAAAAGAACTTAAAAAACGATAGTACACTAGTTTTTACTTATTTTCATGATTGATTAGAAGAGATGATTTTCTATTGAATATAAATGATGTTTTCTATGAATGAAATATTTTCTTCTTTTTTTTCTCTAGATTAATTGAAATGGACTTTGATCAATTAGATTTTAGTCCGGAAATTCATATTTATTGTCTAAATAATTATATCCGTTTATATTTTATTGACTATTTTCTATCTCAAATAATCATAACGTTTGATTGTGTTCTTTTTCTGATAGTATTAGTTTTCTAAGACATAACATTAGAAAAAAGAAAAGAAAAGAAAAGATCCTTGAAAAAAGAAAACCCAACTAAGTATTCGTTTGATAAACTTAGTTTTTGTATGTAGAAAATAAATTTGCGTGTGTAAATGACATGATAACATAGAGTGAAATCAATTATAATATTGCATGTCTTCTTTATACTAATTCTTACCTTCAGGGCTTCTTTTCTATTTGAGTTGACACATTAAAATCTTTCATACTGTTCAACATCAATCTTAAACATACCTTTTATATCGAATATTTTTAATCATACTAATTGGAGAGTGCATATGAACTAACAGGATATACACCCTTAGGCATTTCTTACTATTTCAGCTTCAATTAACAAGATTATCACATGATCACAAAATAGATTTTTACAAATAAATCATATCGAATATTCTTAGATAACATATCTGATATTGAATATATTCTAGAAGAACATGACATATAGATTTAATTCATTAACAAGAATATTTAGTTAAGTTAAAGATCAAATATATTTGTTATCTAATTATTCAATATATCATTCGAGTTTGATGAAAAGTACGAAATATTATTTCTTGTATAAAAAACATATTTATCTTAGATAAGTAAAAATATAAATGAATAACTTTGTACTATTATAGAATTCAATTTTATAAATTAAGTATTCGTAATTACTTGAATATTAAGATATCTTTCAGTTTTCATTAACCATTTTAAATGAGCAACATATGCATATTCGTAGGACAACTATCGAAAATGAAGAAATGTTTCTGATAGTTAGATAATATTATGTATTCTCATTCCTACCAATGATATACAACTTTGAATTATCAGTAAAGATTCTGATGAGCAGTCTGCATTATTCTATCAATGATCGTTTTGATCGACTAAAACTATTGAATTTAGAATTGCATAACCATAAACATATTTTTATGAGTATTTATACGTTCATATATGTTATGTTTATCTTTTTTCAACATTAGAAACATCCATCAGATCGAATTGTAATTTGAAATTTGTTTTATATATAATAAAATTATCCTACGTCAAAATATAACCATGTATACTATAGAATTCAGACTACTATTTCATCTGATAGAAGTTACAATATCTGTGAATTGAAATAAATCGGATAGAAAAATGATCTGGATTTCATTCTTTCCAACTATGGAACTTCGAGCCCGATAGCCATATCTTATCAAAAGCTATTCAACATGATCGGATTGAATAGCCTGTAAGTTCGTTCCATACGCCTCTTTAGTTCTGTCAACAAAATCTAGGTAATATGAATAGACAAAACGAATTATATTGAATAAGATGTGAGTACTTTCTGAACTTGTCTATATTTAGTAAAATACATTTCTTCTCTTATAGAAGAGCAACTTATTTTCGCCCAGAGCAAACCATAATGTAGGCATTTTAGATTGTTCACATTAAATATTTTATATAACATATAGAATGTATCGTGAACTTTTAATTATCTCAATTTTTAAATAATTCATGGACATTCAGTAAGATCATATGATTTTCCTAGAAAGAAATATATCCTATTGCGGAGAATTCTAATAATAAATAGTTTACATCATAATATTTCTTACGGTGGCAAAGAAAAACGCGAGAACTGGAAAAAGAGAAAATAAAAATTATGTTGTTTTTCTGTTGTTGTTATTTTGTTATTATCAGTCTGTATTCAACAAGATTTATCATCTTACCTGTTTTTTTTCTATTTCATATTACACACTTTTTATATACTTAAAAATAATGTCGATAGATAAATGTAACTGACAGTAATTTGAAAGAGATAAATTAGATGTAATTACTTGATCGTCGAAAGAAATCCTATATTATTGATACAAAATTCATCATATGATTTATTCTTATGTGAATATATATCAAAGATTAATCTTAATATGAATGTATTTATAATTACTTAACGAATTATTTGTTTTGTTATTCTTCTTCTTCTTCTTCTAATCTATTGATATATAATGAGAAGAAAAAAAGAAAGTTACATTGTGTTATATCGGTATATAAGGACATCTGTAAGTAAATTTCGTATAACGTAAACTAATTTTCTATAATCTAAACAAAGAATTGTATTTGAGTTTCAAGTTAAATAAAAAGTAAAATATAAAATATTATTAAAATCAAATTGGACTACTTCAAGGTACTACCATAAAATTGTCCTTATGGATTGGCCTCCTCGATTTCTCTTGAAGTTTCTCTAAGGACAATATTTACTGTTTCTTATTCTTATTTCATTTATTCGACGTAATTTTTTAAATATAAAAGCGTCATTGTTCTTTTAGATATTGGTTTATTTTTCCATAAAAAAAAGAAACTAAAAAAAGATTTGTTTTTCAATTGATCATCCATAGAAATCGAAAATAGTTGAGAATGCCTTCTGTTACTGATCTTCAACAACAACAACAAACATCATCATCAAATACTCATGGAAAATCTACACCACCACCATCATCATCAACACAACAATTAACATCAACGGACCCAAATAATACGGATCCATTAACACAAGCAATTCTTCTTTTCGAAAAAAAACAACGAAATTTAGGAAAACGAAAGGTAAATTTTATAACGATAGAGTAGATTAATTAGTGTTGATAATCTCGAAATCCTCATACAGTTTTTTTTTCTTGAATTATACAATGTTCATTTTTCCCACATATTATTCAGTGGGAATAATATTGAAAACTTTCTTAATTAAATTTAATCTATATAATTATTCAAAAAGACTCTTTTCTAACTTAAGATTCCTTCGGAATCATTGATTTCAAACATTTTCTTTTGTTATATTCAACGTTAATCTTATTATACTCGTGTAATTTATTATAGGAATTATTTCTCAACTGAATTGTTATCCTTTCGCTACTAATGTCTAGTTTTTAAATAACTTGAGAACTCAAAATGATATAAACATTAGTAAGATTAATTAGGCAATATATTTAATTAATTTGTTAATGAGAGAATCAAATATGAAAATAAAGAGCCTATGGAAGTTTTTTTTCATTATTCGAATAATGATACTCAATAAGTTTAAACAAAAGTAAAAATAATTATATAGTATAAGACAATATTATTTTTAATTGAACAAGATTTTAACATTTAATAACAACTAATACAACCTATTATTTATATTTAATATAGGAAGTAGTTCTAAGGCAATCTAATCGAACATAAACGTTGTGTTACTTGACAAAAAAAAAGCTATTAAGAGATGTCAGTGAGATGTGATTTGTAGAGCGTGAAAAATTGCATCAATCAATGACATTAGTTTCGACAATGAACCAATAAAAGAAAGAAAATTGTCGATATTACACTCATCATCCGAAACAACAAAATCACCAAAGATCTTAGATTTTTTTAATAAAAATTTCAAAGTATTATTTCTTCTATTAAGTATTAGATTTACAATTTTAAATCATATTTTTCTTATGTCAATGAAACTATCGATCACATTCGCGTAATTTCACCTATGACTCATTCAGGAACATGTTCCAAATAGTTCTCTTGAATGGTATACTCAGATTTTCTATAGATTAAAGTAGAGCTTTTAGTTCTGTAGATGGCACTAACGGCAGCTTGAAACACATGTGAAGATAAATTACGCGATCCCATCAATAAATTCATTTACATAATGCATTTTTTTTTGTCTTTGTTTAGGAAAAATTGGAAAGTTATAAACAATTAGCAGCAACTGGTGCAGAATTAAATAAAGATCAAAAAGAAGCATTAGCTAAATATCCTGAAGTACTTGGTCAAATTGAATGTGCTAAAGATCTCGGTGAACAATTCAAAAAAATTCAAACCGAGGTCAGTTTTTTACTTTATTTATTCTTAGTTAATTTGTTTTATTTTAGACAGCAAAATATCAGAAACGTCTTTTAAAACAAGCCGCGGATGAAAAACGTCAATCAGTCTCTCAACGTCTTCGAGAATATGCACAAATTCGATATCTACTTGATCATCGACCAACAGTAAATTCATATTTTATATTTTTAAATAATAATAATAACATATCTCCTTTGTTTTTTTCAGTCATTGAAAACTGAAGAATCAACATTATTAGATGAATTATCTGCTGTTATTGTTCCAACAGATAATACATCAAATTCAATATCTCGTTCTGTTGATACTGTTCTATCAATTTATCAAAGTGGTCCATCATCAACAACAATTAAGAATCTTCCTGGAAAAAATGTCCAAGAAGTACGAGAAATACTTGAACAATTAGTAAGACATGTTGAACCTCAAAAAGCTTCTTCTGTTGTAATTCCTCCGGAACAAGAACAAACACAAATACAAATACAAACACCAGCACCAGCACCAGCACCAATACAAGAAACTATTGAAACAAATAATATTCAATCAACTAATAATGATAATAATAATATTAATATTAATAATAATACTAGTTTAAATGAATATCCATTACAATTTGATACCAGAAATCCGAACATTTCACTTGAACAAATTATTCAAGATAATACATTTTTATCAAATGATTTACATGATCAAAGTCAAGATAATAATGATAATCAATTATCTAATTCAGAACAATATTTACAAACATTTACTATTGTTAATTCAAGTATATTTTGCTTCTTTTTTTCGTTATTTATATAATATTCTTTTTTTCTATATTAGATCAACAACCTTCTTCATCATCAATAGAAAATCAACAACAAGATAATTCAAATGAACAACATCAACAACAATCAGATGAACAATGGCAACATCAACGAGGAAATGGAAATGTTCAACGAAATGAACATGGTCATAATGAAGGTGGACACAAACCTTATCGTGGTAGACCAAATCATTATAATCAATCATGGAGAGGATCAAGTAAGATAATCTTTTACATTAGAGAATGATTATACTATATATTTTTCTTTAAGATGGTGGTCGATATGATAATTCATATGGTAATAATCAACGACCCTATTATGAAAATAATCGAGGTAGAGGTGGATCAAATTCAAATTATCGAGGTAAAAAAAAGTTTTATTGAAATTATTTTCATTTTTTTTATATATTTTAAAGGTAATCGTGGTGGTGGTGGTGGTAATCATCGTTTTGGTAATACTCGTGGTTATAACAATAATAATGGTAATGGATATCAAAACTCTGCTCAATATCAACAAAATAATAATAATCAACATCAACAACAAACTCGTTCTGCTCCACCTCCTTCTACTCAACAACAATGATTTAGTTATTAATATTCTTTTTCTTTTTCTTTTTCTTTCTTCTTCTTTTTTTTCCCGTTAAATAACAATTTATCCACAAATGATATTTTCTTGTTTGTTGTGTTTATCTCGTTAAGAAACAAAACATCAAAAGCTTTCTTTACTAATGATGAAATATCTTTGTTTGTTTTTCTACCATGTTTTTTTCTTTTTGGTCTTGTGTTTGATGTTCATGTTTTTGGATGATTACAAGAAGAATAAGCAAATTTATTAATTGTATTTCGTTTTTTTTTGCAAACAGATAAAAAAATCAATTGATTAAATTTACAAAAAAAAATATATTCATGTAACATCAACAAAAATAAAAAAATATTGTTAACTCGGAAGAAATACTATCAGAATAACACCAGTTGATATCATATATATATTTATATGTAGAAGAACATACAAAAAAAAAGGAATCTGCCCCGGGTGAGGATCGAACTCACGACCTTCAGATTATGAGACTGACGCTCTACCGACTGAGCCACCAAGGCGAAAATAATGTTAATAAAACTAAGAGTTATGCATTCATAATAGATTTAAATATCGTATATTAAATAATATTCTCACCTGTACAACGAATTACCTTTAATAACATTATATTTGTGTAATAAATATAAAAATATAATGAACGAAGAAAAGCATTATTATTGTAATTAATTTTCTTGATAATATTGAATACAATGTAAAAAAAACCTTTTGTTTTATTATAAAAGAAAAGATTTACTTACTTCGCATATGACCTTATGATAAAAAAAATAAAGATAGATTAAGATGCGTTCGATGGGGCAATTCCAATCATTATTTTCGTTGCTCTTCAACTCAATATGCTAAAAAAAGTTTGCTATGTAACCTTATCTTATATGTGTTTCATCTCTCACGGGGAGATAAAATGCTTGGAGCCAACGATTTCTACCTATAAAAATACAAATAAATTTCATTAGTTTCATCGCTATTATAGATCACTTCAAGTGAAAACAGAGATTCTGATATCGGAGTACACACTATTCCCTAAAATAAAAACTGAAGCTAAATCAATTAACGAGAGAACACATATATTGATTTTTACTTCTAGATATTACAAGTTCAACGTACTAAATTCAAACATAATAGAAGAATGAAAATTAGAATTGTTTCAACAATATGCTTACTGTTTGTAGTCTTACAAATCTCAGAATATACAGCTGCATTCGAGCCAATCGAAGGTCAGGCTATTGATGAGAAAGATTTGATGTTAAGAACAAATACAATTATGGATCCAACGAAAAATAATGAAATAAGACTTGTTCGACACAAACGAGATTCCTGTTGTCACATATTTGACTTGAAATGTTGCTGTGAAGTCAAGGGTCGTAAATGTCGCAACGATAAAAATGTTAGATTTTGGGACAAAGTCTCTTCTTGTAGATCGTTATCTGGGCCCACCAAGTGTGGTCGATGTGCAATTGGCCGGAGGTGTTAAAGACTAAGATGATTTAAAATTCTTGTAAAACCTAATTTTCTCGCCATAATAAAGGACTACTTTATGAGAAATGTCTTATAACTATTATATGTATGTATGTTTGTTTGTCTTGATGGTGAAAGTCAGTTTATAGAGAATTGATTCACAGCATATCATAGAACTATCAAGAAAATGTCTAAGGTCTGATGGAAATGGGATGATTCTACATTGTGAATTGGAGTTGTTGCGAAATAATGATGAATTGCATTTTAGTTCAGCAGTATTTTGAAATTTTCTCAAGTATAATTGCGATTATAGACAATCAAATTATACCATTGGATAGAGCTTGTTGAGTTTTAATTGGAACATAAATATGAATGTTGAAACACTAACCTAAACGAATCGCAAGTAGAAATACTTCATTCTGTCGATAACTTCATCGACGTATAAAAAAATAATAATTTTTTAATAATGAATCTAAACAATTTTGTTTATTTTATAAGTTGCTTTTTGGACATACTAAAAATTATTGAAGCCGATCATTTTTTTCAGAGGAAACGCTTTTCTACATCTCAACTATCGTTAGAGTCATTTTGTTAAAATCTTTTTTCAAGGTAAAACAGTTTTGGTAAATAAGTCAATTGTTTAAAAATAAGAATTAAAAAAAATTGATGTGATTTGTCGAAAGATAAAAGTAAATCTCAAATAGTACATTTGGTAGAGTAAATAATGATCTCAAGTTTTAATCTCGAATTATAATAGTGAAAATACAAAAGTATACAGAAAATGGCTCTGTCTAAACTAAATTTTTGAGTTTATGAAAGATTATTTTACTATACTTGAACAAAAATGACGTCAACATTTCTAAGTTCATATCCGGAAAAAAAGCACAAAATTTTGATTCTAACCCATTGCTTCTAACTCGTCTGTAATGAGTTTTAGTTGATCAAGAGTGAATAAATATTCTGTCCAAAAACTTTTCGATCACCCTACACATAATGTATACTTAAGTAAAAAGAAAAGCCAATAATAAAAAAGAGACATTGTAAACATTCGTTATTTACCCTCACTCTATCACAATAATAAAGAGCAATCAAGTGAATCGTTATATCTACTTTTATGTGTGATACTAAACAAATACTCATTATTATTATTATTAATGTTTTTTAATACGTTATTGTGATTATTTTATGTCTTATAAAACATTCCTTGTTGGTACTGGTGAGAAAAAGATTTATTCATGCCGTCTTTCTGCCAGTGGACAAATAGAATTACTTGGTGAAACATTAAGCGGCAATGGATCGACGTGGCTTTATCCTCGTGGTGATTTTCTATATGCAGTGAATGAACATGATAATAAAATACAAATATTTACAATCGATGATCGATTTATCGGCAAATTAACATCGTTAAATATTGTTTCGGCTAGAGGAGGTTCACCATGTTTTCTTGATATTGATCCAACTGGAAAATGGCTTGCTATAACCAAGTAAAAATGATTACTGATATAAAATTTCGTATTACTTTCTATTGTAGTTATGGACAGTTTGGCCCTTCGAACATTGTTCTTCTACCGTTAAATGACAAGGGTATCCCCGATGATCATAATGCTCAAGTTCTTACTATGGATGGTCGTGGTCCCACTTCCATATTTACTCAGCTATTATTCAAAGTAAAAAGATTGAAAATAGAAATATTTTTATTGAAATTTATCATGAAAGAATGAGTTATTAGATATTATAAAATTATATCAATCTTTTTCGATGAATACAGTCTATGCATTTAGTTGCTTTATATGTTTTTATACATTTTAAACCTATTTTCTCATTCATAAAGCAATTAAGATTTTTGATATATTTACATTTTTTGTTTAAAGTTTGGAATAGCTAATCGCGATCGTCAACATGAATCTCATATTCATCAAGTATTATTTTATCAAGGCTATTTATATGTGACGGATATGGGTACAGATACTCTTAGTACATATCGACTCAATGATGTCACTGGAGAAATTCAACTCATTGGAGATCGTTTTCGAACACATGCAGGTGCTGGACCGCGTCATCTAGTCTTTCATCTTACTAAACCGTTTGCCTTCGTATGTAATGAATTGGATTCGAGTACGAGTGTTTATCGAGTAGATACTACTTCCGGCAAATTTGAACATCAACAAACAATAACAACACGACAACAAAATCTACAAGGTTAAAATTATATAATAATTTTGAAGTTCCCACATTTTTTTTCATATCTTCCACTTTTTAGATTCTAACACGAGGAATCAACCAGCAGAAATACAATTATCATCTGATGGAAACTTATTACTTGTGTCGAATAGACGAGATTGTAATATTGTTGTGTACAAGTTTAATAGCGACGATGAACAATCATTGAGTATCAAAGAACATCTCGATTGTCATGGTTCATGCACAAATCATTTTACGTTTGATCCGAGTGGAACTTTTCTTCTTCTTGCCAATACAAAATCAAATCATTTAACTTGTTTTTCTTACTGCAGTGAAAAAGGTACATTCGAATTTGTTTCTCAACTGGAAAATATACAGAAACCAGAACATATTGTCTTTCTTTGATATATATGAATGAAGAGTGTGCTTATTGTACGGTTTGTGAAAAACAATCGAAAAACATAAATTAAAATATTAAAAAAAACTAATTGCTGTAGTTGATATTGAGCTAAACATATATTATGATATCATTCTAGTAGCAAGAATGATTAATAGAATAGAAACCATAAAATGTGCATTATTCGCCATCAGCATCAGCATGAAGTGCATCTAGTAAATGGCATGCATAATAAAATAAATAAGTGTATTATTCATGCAACTTCGATTTAGGAAGTGGTACGTATAGCGATATGAATAAATAATGTAGGTAATGAGTAATCATTCGTTTACAAAGTAAAAAATTGTATAAAAGGAAAAAAGGAAAAACATTAAGTAATACGAAAAAAATGAATAAATTATAAAATAAGCAGTATTTAATATAAAGGAGCAATATTATCATTTCAATTCACATTCTAAACATGACACGAATTGGTATGTACTTCTTTTTCAGAACCGTGGCTGATCACAAAATTCACTTCTTTTTAGTTCTTTTTGTATTCTTCAGTATTGTTGTCCTTGCTAATGCATGTTCGGGGACAAGTTGCTATTGTTCATGTTGCACACATGTAATGTCGTATTATGATCCAAGGCTTTGCAGGTCACCATCATCCAAGGGAGTGAAAATAGCTAATTGTTCACAAGAATGCAAGCCAACTATATGCGAACCAAATTTTCCTGGTCTTTGTTCTTCACCTAGTGTCTGGCTGACGACGATGTGCATCTAAGCCGAGTGATGAAAGAATCACAATAATAAATGTGTGGTTGAAGTTTTCTGTCTATTTTTCAGAGTATGAATGAATTAAAAATAGATAAAATGCTTACCACTCTAAACTGCTTCGACGCAGAGACTCAAAAAATTCAATTTTAGGAGATTTAGGTCACTCGTTCTATTCTCTAAGACTATCACTACTTCCTCATTTATTTCCCGAAGAATATTCTTATTAGTGCATCGTCATTATCTGTCATTCCCAAACATTCTATGTTAATGACGAATGGTATATCAAATACTAATTGACAGTCGATAAGAGACAGTTACTGGTTCTTTCCATTATTGAAAATGTTAGCAAGAAAATAAACATCTTATCGATGTTCAATGCATTGAGATATGACTATTTGTCAACTTTTTATTTTATTTTCAAAGATGAATGAATACGATACATGATAAAACTAAACAACATGCAAGCGATTATTGTCTGGTAAATAAGTTGGGTGTGGGTGTCTCTTCTCTTAGTTCACACCCACACCCACCCTTATTATCTATTTATTTTATTTTTGTGTCTTAACCTGTAAACTATTTATTTCAAGAAACTATTTAATACATGAATGATACAATATTCTTATGTTAGAGATATTTCGTTAGGTGTGTATGTGGGTATCTTTAATCCATTACCCACACCCGTACCCTCTAAATATTTTCCTGTTGCTTCACTGATTAAATCAAGACTATTGTCATGAGTATTTTATATACGTCAAACTTGATATGAACCATTAATGGCTTTATGTGCATATGCTTTGCCACTAGTATTCGAATCTCATCGAAATCCAGTTGTAACGTTGTGAAGTCGTGTCATCGTTCAAATGAAAATTTTCACAAAAAATCTTAAAAACAAAGAAACATAAGTATTTTAAAATGAATTCCAAGTATTGAACTTACTTTTGTTTGGTATACAGTAGATGCTGTGAATGAATAATATTTCATCATTTTCTTCGTCATTTACATATTCTATAAGAAATGTATTCGAGTGACATTTGTTTGTTTCTTTCTTTCTTTCTCTCTGTTTCACCTACATTTCATACATGAATCATTCTTCATCACTCAGTTCTTATGTCATGCAAATCAGAGCAATTTTGCTGATTTTCTAAAAGGTTAACGTAAAATCATGATTAATCGTATTCAGTGATTAAATCGAGAATAAAATTCGATTCTATTACAGTTTTGATCAAAAAACCAGCTCATGTCGTCATCGCTATGAAACCGAATGATTAATCGTGCTTTATCAGAATCCATTATGAAAGATAAATATTTCTAATAGTTATTATAAGAATATGGATTAAATTGAAAGAATATCTTCACCCACACACATAACCTCAAGTATGTAGGTTATTTTGATGTAATGATTTTCGGTTTTAGTTCATTGTATTATTCAACAAGTGGTGAATCATTTATCCTGATTTTTTACTTTTGCATGGCAATGTCATGTTTCTTTTCTTTCTTCTCTCGTTTGAGTATGACACATTGAAGGTATTGTAGGTGACTGTATATATATATCGACTCATTTTTCTTGAGCATTAATCAGTCGAACGAATATTATTTCAGTTTCGCGCTTTATTCGTTCTTCTTTTTACCCCTCACGTTTTCAATTTTACATTGTCAGACTTCATCCAAGGATAAAGAGGAATGGAGATGTAATAGTTTTACAGTTTTTGTGATATTTATCGCCCAGATTTCTTTATCTGGATATCATCTCTTTTGGTATCCAGTGCGTAGCGTATCTTCTTCCATACTTTGATTATTCGATGTATATATATACATATAGTTTGCAGTTCACTACGTAACTACACATATCGTGATCTGAATACGATTCGTGTCCGATTCTTAAGTTGTCTCAACAGTATATGATCATTGATGTTTCACTGCATCTTTTTTTATTATCACTTCGCACTTCATCAGAAAAATAAAATGCAGAAT